>JAQGAF010001314.1:0-32454 GCA_034687865.1 Kryphioiulus occultus | reverse complement strand
CCCCCCGAAAATTTAGCAAACTGTCTAACTCGGACACCTCACTAACCCGGACATTTTTCGAATGCGTCACCACGTGTTGTACATAGAGAGGTTTCGCTGTACTATATTTCTTAAGTTAGATGTGTCAATTTTTTAAAAGAAATCTCAACAAACTCGGACGCGTTTGGTATTCACCATATCTACAGGTGTCCGACATAGAGAGGTTTCACTGTACATCGCACGAAAGTTGGATAACATGGCACCTGATAAACCCTTGATCGAAAATGTAAACGCTCATACATGTACACTGTACATGTTGGGATAAAACGTACTAGAATGGAAAAATGTTGAAGTTTACTACAAAAATCAATATTCGAGCAAGTATTCATTTACAGTGCGTTGCATAGGGTGTGCATGAAACAGTACGCTGACAAGACCTTGCATTAAGTTGGTAAATCTAGGCAGGCAAAAACAGTTGCCATCTTTGGAATATCGAAAACATTGAAAAGTCTTTTCTTCAGGACATACACAAAGATACATGTAATTCAAACAGAATTTCATGGCTGGAGCTCGGTATGAAGATGTACATGTACATTATCAAAAAAAAACGTATCCGGCAGCATAATTCATGTGGGGGCCAAACTGAAATCAAACGTTTCAGGTTCGGAAATTCACCTCAACCTCATCCATGGCATTAATTAAGATTTTCCAGTCTGACCTTCCTTTCTCGGCCACGTTGACCTTTCAAGAAATCCCATAATCATCTACACATGAAATCTAAGTGAGGCATCTGATTTTCCCATCTTTTTCGCCTCACCTGAGCCACCAGGTTCAGCCAATGTCTTTCCCATGCCATTATCCGTGATTAACAATCGGCAATAAACCCAATTCACTTTCCAATTTCCTAATTCTCTTGGACGACCACAAAACGATCAGTTTCTTCAAAGCTGATATAAGCTCAGACGGGGGGAGGCCGCGTGACCTTTGCACTTGGCCCTATTTATCCTATCTGATCTGCTCTTAACTTGGTCGCTGAAATGCAGGCATTTCAGGCTTAATCTTTGACAAGATCCTAATTAATGGCCGACTCGGAATTAATCTGGTCGTGGACGCAAAAAACGGCGATCTCGTCTTTGTTCTCGTGAAATCTCGAGACAGATGCGCCGCAATTGTTAAATTAAAAACCCAGCTGCGCTCAGGTACAAAACGAGAAATTTGCGCCGCTGCACAATGGCACCTCCATCACTTAGCAAGAACAATGGGACCACCCCATTGTGCATCCTGCTCGGAAATAATGACGATGATGGCAAGTTGAAAGGAGCCTGAAATTGCCACCTTAATTCGGGCATTTTATCATTTTGGAGCGAAAACCGAGTGAAAATGCTCGGATCTGCGCCATTGTTCTTTGGAAAAGCAAAGTTTGTTCTGGCGTTTTTGTCGTCCGAATCATATACACACATGCTACATACACGTTGATTCAGGCGTGAGTTTCCCTTACGGTTTAGCAATTAGCTAAAGTGTCCTCTAATCGCATCTGAAGCAATGGCACGAGCTGCTTTTGTGCACCCTGCAGAATGCAGCCACAGAGGGCGCACATACAGGTATGGGTTACTTGGTTTTGGTTTGGAATGCGCTGCAAAGTTAGCAGTCTTAAGTCAAAATAACCTCTGTGTTTGCTCATTTTTAGCTGTTTGAGCACGTTTTCAGACCTAGGGAATAAAGTAAAACCTGTCTACAAACTGTCTAAGGCTCGGTTGCAGCAAAGAAAGTTAACCAAAACTCAAGGTAAACTTCTAGTTACCTAACCTTGAAAAGTCGAAAAGCATTGCATCAAATAAAGTTAGCAGTTAACTATAGCAGGGTTCCCACACAACCAAAATATTCAACTTTAAAATTTCAAATTTTCAACAAGGGAAAAAAATTCCCTGAATGTATCAAAAATTGCCCATTGAAAGAATTGAAACAATATTTACCAATTGCTGATAATTCAATTTATCACTTCAAAAACTGAAAATTTTAAAGGTTCTTTCTGAAATCAGCAATCTCATTCTATCTCATAACTGTGACTAGATATGCCGTTTTTTTGAACAGCATCACAAACGAATTCATATCGTCATTTGAGATTACGGCAATTTAAGGCTGGTATTATCGCTTATGCAAATTTCCCTGACTTAAACATGTAAATTTGAAATTTTTCTGACTTTTCCAGGTTATTCCAATTTCCCTGATATTTCCAGGTTTTCCAGGTCAGTGGGAAGCCATAAGAAAATGCTAATACAGTTGAGAGGTAGGGTTAACCTAAGTTTGTAGTAAAAAGGAGGTTGAGTCAGATGACGACATGTCATTTATGGACTTCATAGATGATATTTACCAAACAACATACCGTACGTGTTATATTAGCAAGATGGCATCCACTTGATGATTATGATAATGTCAAATTCAAAGCACGCTTGCTCTAATAAGTGGAATATGTCATTTGTTCCAGGTTATCTACTGGATTACTTAATAACCTTGCTTTAAATGGTTAACATGTAGTAAAACGATGCAACAAACCCACTGCCTTTCAGGTTAGCTTGTGGTTATAGGTAACCACAGCTTTTTAATACTTCATTTAACCAACAATGATGCAACTAGGCCTTAAGCTATATTCTCTTTAAACTAATGTCGATAATTCGATAATTTTGCATTGGTTTTTGGACCCACAACTTTTGCAAACTAATATTACAACTATCAAACATTTCTATAAAAGCATGGACATGAAGTAGCAAAATTTGGTACCCACAGCGATTGGCTGAGTTTTCTGGGCGCCAAATTTGTGGGGACGCCATGTTTCTGGCTAATAAAAGTTTCCAGGTGGTGCTCTCTGCCCCCAATCTGTCCAAACTGATAACCTCTCTAAACCAGTATTCAGCACCGGTCCCAAGGATATTACTAAGTTTAGACAGATTCTACTGTAATGCACAGAGCATAGGGAACCTTCTTTGCAGACAAACCAACTTTGCAGAAGAAGCTGCTATAGAGCGAGTCCATTTCTTGGCCATGCAGTTGTTCTACGGAGCCACATTTTGCGCAAACACGAGGCAGTTAATTATAAATGGACAGCGATTATCCACGTTAACAAACGCTTTGTCGGTTTCCAGGGAAATGGCAGCCAGGAATCAAGAGTGATCCACTAAAATTTCATTGCCCCAATTGGAAAATCCATATTCCCAATGGACAGGCGATGGTCGGCGCAGCCTGCAACGAAGTTATTGCAAAAGTGGACAAAATGACATCCCGTCGCTGCCCATTAAACCTTCATTTTGGTATTCACCTTTTACGGCACAGCCTGCTCTTAATTGCCCTCATTAATATCCGTGCATGCATGATAGCGCCGCACGTACGACAAGATTTCCCCAAACCCTCCTGAGGATTTCCCTACGACGTAGGAGGACACGCTGTTGCCAACTCCAGAGTCAATATTTGGACTTAGTTGGTCTCTTGTTCTCATCAACACCAACTTCACTTTCAATTAGGCTACTTTTCCCCAAAGATTAACAACGGGGATAAAGGGGGGATCACAATTACCGACCTGAGAAGGATGCTTACATGTACATGTATGTCGTGCCTTTGCTCTTTACATTCAACCCTCCTCCCTGATGCACCAGCAACATTTAGAATCCATCTAGTTGCTAGATTTCATCAGGTGATTAAGTCGAGTCTGATGAAGCGAATGCGTAGGCAGATTCAGGCTTTATTTTCTTGGAATGTTTGTTTGCCACCAGACTCCACCAGTGAATGAAAATTGTGCGTCAATATTTGCGAAAATAACAAATCCTTGGAAAACAACAATGAGATAATATACAAATTCTTTGCAGCATACTGGTACGACAAAATGCAATAACCATGTTAACGACATTGCTAGCAAATTAAGGCGACAGTTGCAATGACAATTAGCAAACAACCACCCAAAATGAATGGATGATGAAGTTATCAGTATTCCAATGCATGCCATGAAAAGCTTTGTTACATTACATTATGAAGTTATCAGTATTTCAATGCCTGATATGGAGGAAAACCTGGTTACATTAATGCGATTTTAATATAACAAACGAGACAAATTCGGGATTCAAACTTATTTCAGACTGCCAGAATAAATATCGATGTCATGAATTGGAATGATGGGTAAAATTTGATTGACTATTTTGAATCGAGAAGAATATACGTTTCACACTTGTCAGAAAACAATATATGTAATCGAATTTGCATGGTTGCTCAAGGTGATGAATTTAATCGCATTCAACGTGTTCAACATACTATAAATCGCATGTGGATATTATGTAAAGAGATTCGAAAGTGCCAGAAATCTATTAATTTTCCATTAACAGGCAGTCTCATTGAAAAGTGAATGCCTTACTATGCAGACCATCTACACAGATTGCATGAAAGGAAATCGAATTAACTGCGAAGTGCGCCATGATTTAATTTCATGTGGATTTGTTTCGTATACAAATTCGCGTCTGATAGCAAAGCAACCAATGCGTATGTGCGATATGTCGCCTACATGTAATGTAATGTGCAGGGTGATCAAAAGTCCGCCCTTGGATACAAAAATTAAAGTTTAACAACTGCAATTAACAATGTGGTTTCTGGTAAAGTGTCATGATACCAAATCACCTATCAGTGTTAAGTGCAATTTTGGTCGATTTCTATGTAGATGACTTTTTAGATTCTAGCGATTACAACACCGCCTGCTGGCAATCCCCTTTAACAAAATATGTAAATGTACATGAAATAAAAATTTTAGAAGTTCTACCTTTTTCCAATTTCTACCAATTTAAAAAAAAACTTGTTTCTAACAATTTAAAAAAAATTGTATTGAGGAAATGATTTTATGATTGTCTTGAATTTGATTCCTTGTTGGAAAACTTGCTCCTTACAATGAAAACAACTGTAATGCGGGAAAGATTTTATGATCACCCTGTGTACCATTCTAATGTACACTCGTATTTCTGACTTTGGGAGTGCATGGTTTTTTTTAATCAACTTTCAATTGCATTATAGCTTAAGCCTTGGCCACACTGACTACATGTAGGAAACATTTCCTAAAAACCGATTTATGTAAACATATTTCCTCAAAAAAAATGTTTTCACATTCAAAGAAAGGAAACATGTTTGAGGAAACATTCGATGCCATTTTCGTCCAACATGTTTCCTCACTTGACATATGGAGACATTTTGAGGAAATCTGCTTCCAGAAAACATGTTTCTAGGAAACGTTTCCTAGCTAGATGTGAACAAGTTATGTTCTTATTTAGCTAGAAATACATAGAAATACCCAAACCAGTACAGCCAAGACAACCTAACCTAACCTTAACTGAGTCAATAACTAACCCCACAAGTAGAGTAGAGTTTAAGGTAGGGATTTGTGTACATCACGTGGCTTGCAGCAGCCAATCTCAGTTCATGTTCAACTCGCCACCTGGTGGCCGCAATCATCACCAATCGATAAAACATCACGCTGCTATGTTCATTTACAAAAACAAGGAATTGCAGAATCCACGGTGGTAAACCTTATTAGCATATCCCCGAATAATAAACCAATACAGGCAGCTGTCATTATAGGAATTAAAACTTTCGTCAAATAGATCTATCAACTGGCTCGCCTCATCCACCTCAAAAATGCGAATTTTGGGGGATGTTTTCAGGGTAACCCATGGAGAGAGATGTGTAATTAGGCAACAGCTTAATTCGCGTGTTTGTTTCTGCTGGATCCAACTGAGAGCAGTTGGGGGAAATGGAGGAACAGCCATATTTATAGAAGCAATTAAAAAAATGAGAACATGAGAAATGCACTTCGGTGGACGCCCAAAAGCATTCCCCGTGACAGTAAGCAACATTCTTGGGCCATTAAATAGTAATTAAAGGACGAAATTAACACCAGATCCATCAACATCTAATTAATCCGAACTCCATTGGGGATTATAAGCTCGTCTCTTCAACAAATATGATTAAAATTGGCGTTCACGCAGATGCCACGGGCACATCCATAGGTCACGCATTTACGAGTCTCGATAGGATGCCACATGCATATCATAATTTGGAGGCACACGCTTGCTTCACATCATTAACTAATCATGTATGATATGCTGAAAAAATGCTGTAACTTTGCCAAATGAAAAAAGTCTGTTTACATCAACAAGACATCTGTAGTCAGGAATTAATGCTTTTTGATCGTACACATGAAATCCTGTGTTCGTAGATCAGAACTCCTTATGGGCCCAGTATTACCTCAATCCCATATTTTACCAATATTATCCCATATTTACCATATTTTACCAGTCCAGTCCATACAGTACGTACAAGTGTTTGTGCACCACAACATACATAACAAGTTACAAGTACAGTGTACATTTAATCGAAAGGCAAGTTACAAATAACAACAAGTTGTTCAATATTAATGGTAGAACACAACACTTCAATCCGATATTTGTCCAGTCCCCTACACTAGTAACTTGTACCGGTAAACTTCACTTGTAGAATTTTGTTAGATGGTGCCCTGGTTTCCAAAGTACATTATCACTAGGCTTTGATAAGTCTCCATCACTTAGCATATGGTGAATGACACAATGCAGTGTTGATATACTGTAGTAAGCCAAGATAAGTAGAAATACTTTCAAAAGACACTACAGCTATTACTTCTTTGAACTTCCATGATTTTTCCAGATTTTAAAACAAATTTCCCTGACCAGCCTTACCACTGAAGATGCACAAATACATGTACCGTATGACAATGCAAGCAACACTATATTTATTGATTATTATATATAAACAGGAAATAGAACACAAATTTGCACACGGAAACAGCAAATTTAGACTAGTTTTCTAAATTCCATTTACAGAATTGCTTGTCATCTCTTGGTTTTAGTGCTAACCAAAACTAGCTACAGTATGCAAAATCTGTTATTGATTTGCTGACTCCCCTGACTTTTTATTTGTAAATCAATTTTCCCTGACATTTCCAGCTTTTCCAGGAATGTGGAACCCTGCTATACTTGCAGAGCTTTGTGAAATGGGGCCCTTGTTTCCCAAACGCATTATCGCGAAGCTTTATTAAGTCAACGAATCTTGAAATAGATTTTCAGAAACGAACTTCCACCCTGCGGTATTGATATACCAGTACACAGCAAGCTTAGATACATGTATAAAAGTAGAAACGTTTTCAAAAGCCATTACGAATAGTGATTCTATTACATGCATAAATTCTTGGAGAAACTGCATGGACAACCCAACAAAGAATGCAGATTGCAAGGTGCGGAAGTCCGCCTTAAATTTGCAGGAATTGCAGCGACACATCGGATGCTGAGCAGTTAATCCGCGTGACTCCCCCAGGACTCATTGGCGCAAAACTGGTTGTTTGCTCACTTTCATCGGTCCAAATGGGTCGGGTTTAGCTGGAAAAAACTGTTTTTGCTGGCACCCAGCACCGCGAATGTTATCCGATTAAATCGGGCGCTAATACGACTCTCTCGAATTGATTACCGATGGCACTCGTGTAATCTGGGCGCCTTTTTAAAAGGTTACAGCAATTTGTAATGTAATGGATGGGCGAGTCGAGGAGGTGACTGTCCGTTCGCATCTTTCCATTAATCTTATCTGGCTGCTTCCCTCCCCTTAATCTCACTCTGACCTCTTTGAATATTTGCACCTCAGTGAGGCCCGATTAATGAGGGAGAGAAATCCCATTGAAAAACAAGGTGAGAGAGACTTAATCAACAGGACCCACGCTGCATTCAATTGATGGGCCCAGCAAAAAACAACATCGCATTCGTGACAAGCCCCACTGCCCACCCAGATTAATCAAAGTGGCAGCCCGTTTAGCAATAGACGAGCATTGTGCTCAGGGGGCAGGCCCACGCACGAAATAAACAAAAAACCGTTACACGGTATGGCCTAGAACAAAAAGCAAAAGCCGAGACTAACAATTGGACAATGGCTTCAACGCTGGCATTACTAGCGGAACCTGGGGGCAAGCCATCCAATCCATCCATCCATCCGTCTTCCTTTCAATCTGCATCCGCTCAAGTGCGACCTCGTCAAGATGACGGTTTGGGTGAACTCAAGCAGGCAGTTGCCGAACAAATGGAAATTTGAGTTATTGGCTATACTACGGAATGTGCCCTGCTTCGCCATAGACGCAAGGTGAAAGTGGACTTCTCCTTGCGGCTAATAGGTTGGCAGTGATTGCCTGGCCATGAAACTTCGATTATCCGGTACTCGCAGGCACGTGGCCAGTTGGTATACAATATTTCGCGTATTTTCACATCCAAGAATCTGATGTTTTTCGCATTTTTTCACTTGCAATTGTTTGGTTTTGTCACATTTTTCACATTAAAATATCTGATTTCCCTATTCGGCTCACCTACAATATTGAGAATGTCATAGGACATTTTTTTTACAAAACTATAGACCACAAATAGTGGATTTCAGCTTGCTTTTCTAAAAAAAATGTATGGTATAACATTTAATATCAATGTTTAAGAGAGCACCACAGGAGAATTTTTTTTAATTCGGCCAAAAATGGATTTCAAGTACATTTTCATGAAAGTGATTTTCAAGATATAATGCTTTAGTTTTAAGGTTCTTATAAATTGTAATCTTCAAAAAGAGCGCCGCAAGTAATTTAAAAAAAACTGATAAAAATAATCAAATTTTAGTACGTTTTTTATGAAATTAAGGACATTTTTTCACATTTTTCACACAAAGGTATAAATTTTCACATTATTTACATTGGCCAAATGCTTGCACTCATTCAACCGTCAGTCTCTGTTAACCGACAGCATGTCAACAAACACGAGATCCACCAGAAGCTATTTTTGAAAGGAAAACAAGGTAGTTCACACTCAAAAGGATAAATTCCGACAGCTAAGGCAGGTGTAATAACTCTTGTCTACTATACAAGTAGGGTTGAAATATACATATTTTTCACACAATTGGAGCAGGACATACCGTATGCCGTGGTATACTCGAGTTAGTCATTGTAAAAATTAAAGGGAATATTTTGAACAAAGTCACCGTGAAGGAATGCGAAATACCTAACACCAAAATGGCGTTGTTCATATACTGTATTTACAATTACATGTACATTGCTTTACTGGATAATCTGAATTTTCCAAGGTATTCAGATCTATTCTACTGTAGAATCGCCAAAATGCGGCGAAATGCCCTTGCAATTACAGCGGTTAAGTTTGACATCCAAACGTTTTGACTGAACATGCAAACCACTCTAAAGTCTGAAACCCGCAAAGCACGCAGTGGAATTAAAACATTCTACAGCACATCAAACCACGTTATCTGCACAACTCAATCCAACTCAGCCGGCAACTTAAGCAGCGAGTACAACACACACCTATTGGTGAATCGAGCATTATAATGTTTAGTGGTTCTCAAAGCCCAAGAAATCTTTGACAAGATCTAAAGAATTCACTGCACTCTTCCGTTCTGGCAAAGCCATCCTATGAAATGGCAGATAGGCTAACACGCTGGGCTAAGAAGAAGAAGAAGTGAGAAAGTCTTGAAGACCACATCAGCGCGTTTGTTAACTTCCATCCACCTGAGAAACGAGTTTGAAGTCTCTGGAGGTCGGCCGCAAATTGAGGCGTTTGAGATCTCAACATCCAACTCCAGTGAAGTGCTATGTGCTATGGGCTCTCTTTTTAAGCGTTTTTTACAATTCCACTCGGATTCAGCTCTCGTCCAGAAACGCCAGGCCGTCAATACAAACCGCACACGCACCATTACATTTCGGTGTTGTGTTGAGGAACCGAAAAGGAGTCAAGGGGAGGAGGAGGAGGAAGGGCTCAAGAAAGACACCAACAAGTATATCCTACTGTTCATTCCGTTTCTGGAGGCTCACCACGTAACCGTGGACAACTGGACTAAAATTTGGTTTGTCCAAATCTAGATGTGAGCTGCATATGGTCCCTTAAAATTCACAATGTCATGTCCTACGTCATGTTCCTAACAGTGTTGCCATCACGCTGTCTTGATGGTTTCTTAATAATTCCCACAAGTGGCTGGTATAGACTACCCTCATTGCAAAAACGAGTTTAAAAAACTTAAGGTGCGTTTACACAATACACGTATATAGCAAAACGTGTTATATTGCAACGCTATTCAACTTGTTTGAAAATGAGAAGAAAAATGTTGTTTAACGTCTTGTAGTACTGATGACGAGTGGGTGTTACATATGTTGCACGTCAGAGTTAAAAACAGTTACTTTGTTATACTACAATGTGTTTACAACTAGTGTTGCCATCGTTCAGTCTTGATGCTTTCATAATAATTCCCATAAGTGGCTGGAATAGCCTACCCTCATTGCAAAAATGAGTTTAAAAAAACTTAAGGTGCGTTTACACAATATATGCACAGCAAAACGTGCTATATTGCAACGCTATACAACTTGTTTAAAAATGAGAAGAATAATGTTATTTAACGTCGGGTGTTAAATATGTACAACGTGTTATATATAACACGTCGTACAACAGAGTTAAAAACTATTTTCTTATACGACAATGTTTTTGATGTTTTTTGACACACGTATGTTTCAAAATCGGGACCAAGCCGCATTATCGAATGTATTTTTTCTAAGTTTACGTTTGCCAATCAACACGTGAAGGGAATTACTTTAAGTTATACGAGTTTAATAGAATCACGTGTTTCGCGAACTGAAGATGTGTGTTAAATTTCAGATATCTAGGTTCTGTCGAAGTCGGTTAAAAATGAGTTACAAAAGGTTGAATCGGAGAGACGCCAAACCAGTTCAGTTAACCAGTTAAGTTTCGTGTATTTAGTTCACATTGAGTGCCAGCATCAACAGGCGGCACTGATGTCGCTAGGATCGAAAATGGGATTTACGTAGTAAAACCCTCAAGATGGTATAATATAATGTGACCAAATGGCCAGTCAGTGTTACATTAAGTGCAAATTCTGTAGAGAGTGCGAACGGTGAACAACATTGGGCGATTTTCTAGTGTGGAAATCGCTTTTAAATTCAATTTTCAAGTTTCTGATACTCACTGTGATCCAGATATACTGTATGAAACAAGACAACGAAGTTCTACTGTTTTCCAAAATTTGCTCTTTGTAACTAACAGTTTTTTATGTAATGAGGGTTGGACGATGATCACCTTGAACAATGCGAATTTTTATAAAATCCCATTCATCAAAGACACTCCTGAATATTGACTTTGTAAACTACTGTAGCATGCACCACCCACCAGGGTAGATATACTCTATTGAAGACATGCATGATGTTAGTACAAATACATTCGAAAACTTTGACATGATAAGCTACAATGGATATAACGTACCTAGTATAAATATAAATACTGAAGACATGATACTGTATCAGTAATAAGGCATGCAGAAACCCTGCCCACCTTTACACTAAGAAAGTACAACGCCAAAAGACGAATTAAAAGTAATGTTTCCCAAGATCCCAAGAAACTCCATCAGCAATAGGGAAGAGAAACCTTTGCGTGTCCTCAATTTTCGGCCATTTCTCACGAAATTGGCACTTTCCAACGTTCTCTTAATATACGATCTCAACAGTAAGTGCAGATTCGCTGCTGACTCACTGTTATTAATGGAATTTCTGAGTCTTCATCAAACAGGACGGTGGTGAAGAAATGAATTCCGTGGCACTGATTGTTGCGATGGGTGCTTAACTCTGTGTTGTTTATATATTTATTGATTGAATCAGTGTGGCTGCATGGCTGGGGCTGTGGTAGCAAATACGATTGCAATAAAGTAATGCCAAGAAGTAACGGGCTTTTAAATTTTTATTCGAAGCCAATGATGGCATCAGGTTAGCCTACAGAGGGAAAGTATCACGCACTCAATACTTCGTGTGCAAATGAATAGTTAATCAAGGTTTATCTCTCATAAATAGATAGTAAACCGAGATAATTTAACGAGGGCTTTTTTGCTTCTGCCATGCCAAGGCCAAACTTGTGAAAACTGCATATTGAAAGAGATCATATTTTGAAATACGATTTTACGTGCGTGGAAAAGTAAATCTGGGCCAGAGGGTCCCACAAAAGCCTTCTGATTTATCGAGGAGATACTTCAATTGTTTAGGGTTTATTTCCCACTGAAAGTTTTAATGCTGCTGTAGCATGAGCAATGCAAAACGTGCCGCTCGCATTCTACGTTACTTTGAGAAACTGTTCTTGATAAATACGGTATTTGAGAAATCCAGAAACGAAGGAAATTATGTTGAGGAATGATATAATTTACTGTTCCAAATAGATTAGCTTTAACCTTATCTGGCCTAATCTAACAATGTAATGTTCGATTTAGCTGCCCCTAACCAGCAGGCAATCACTGCTAGCCTACGAGCTATTAGGAGAAGCCCACTTTCTTATATCATTTAAATAACGTTTTAATCAATATGACCATTGACTATGACGATATCTATTGAATTTGAATAATAAAGGAATTCGCTCATGATCAAAGTAGTAAGGTACTTTTTTAATTTGGATACACGCCATAATCGATATATGAAACATATTTAGGATTGAAGTTATAATTAAAAGTTTGGAAATCCCATGACTTTTTCAGACTTAAAATATTCCCCTAACTTCCCAGGTTTCTCAGATTCCTAGGTTCAGTGGGAACACTTAAGATTTCCCTAAACCTGCTTTGACATTTAATGATTAAACAGTGTTTTTCAATATGCATGCTAAAGACAAATTCTAAAGTCAAATGCTAAAGACAATTCAATTGCCAGCGAAAATGCTAATCATGTTTGTTCAACAGATTTAGCACTGCAGTCACCAAATAAAGAGGGGCAAGAAAAAGAATGTAGGATTAGATTCTGCCAAGAAGATTTTTAATTTTAGCACCTACATAAAACATTACATTGTGCGAATTGAAGTGATTTTTTTATATTCTCTAAAATAGGTCCATTAATTCGAAATAAAGAAAATGCTCCTCGAAAGCTTATTTTCATTAAACTGAGCTTGTTCTATTACAGTTTCGAGTACAACGAACTGCACATTGACGTTTCTGCATGAAAATCTCTTATACAGTATCTCTATGATCTTAACCAAAAACTTTCTCAATCTTTTTCTAAATCAGATCGCTTTTACGCGTGCAGCACTCCTACGCATGCAGCAGCCATTCAACTCCACCTCGATTAAATTCATAATGTCCCGAAATGAGCGGTTTCAATTGATATTCAAGGAAATCAATTTTTTTCTCCAAGTTGGATGTGAAGTGGAGTTGTTTTCCCTCACATATTGGCTATCATTTAACCCCCTCGTAGAAGTGCGATATCCCCTCCCTGCGCAATATATGAAGGATACAGTGATAGTGATGGATTACACGCATCCGAACCAGACTGAAAACAATAATTACCTCATGGGGAGGGAAAAACGAAAAAAGTGAGAACCAAAAAGCATTATTAGCTCTAATACACTCATCAGTCACCGCATGCTCCTGCGCACATTTGCAATTGGCAAAAAAAGGACGAAGTCGCAGGAATTGGGCGGATTCGTGCAATGGGGTCTCGCCATGAATGCCATTTGGATCGATTCAAAAATCGAGACAGATTAAGGCATGTGTAGCATTACGATTTAAATAAGAAAGCGGGCTAAAACTATCAATCTTTAATGCCAAAACATCGGTGGACGATGTAAGGCAGCAAAGATAGGGCATGTTTCATTAACATTTTGAACGAATTGCGTCAATTGTGGTTTCATTACGTAGGTATTTAAATATTTGGCGATTAGAGTTTATCATGTATTCAACTCACGGTAGACTACATGTACAACAAACGAACGCCGTCCAATAACGGAATAAGATGTCACAAAAAACTATGTTTTTTTCGGGTGAAACATTTTATGGTGTGGTCTTATTGATATTCAATAAAACCCAACATTGACGTTCAAATCAAGTTAAATGAAGGGTTGTAACAGACGCACGTACGTTCCGAATTTACTTTTTTTCTGGGCGCTATCGAATGTATGTTTACCAGACAAACGTATGTTTCGAATCGGGGCTAAGCCGCAGAAGGGAATTACAGTAATCTAAGCAATTTTAATGCAAGAGATCATTCCGCGAATTGAACCTGTCTATCAAATTTCAGCACTTACGGATTTAGATAAGTATTTTTAAATTAATTAGAAAAAGTACACGCGGATAGACGCCGAACCAGTTCTTTTAAATACATGTAATAAAAGGTTTTAATAATAAAAAACGGAAGTTTTGGGAAATCACAAAAAACATTTTTGGCTGATTGGCAGACTGTCAAATTCGCGATCATATCGTTACTGGTGTGAATTGAAGTTATGCTTCAAACATTTTAAAGTTAAAATTGAAAAGTAATAACAAGCACGATTGTTACCAGCCAAGGAAAACAAACGCAAAAAATCAACGAAAAAATTATTCGAATATTGCATGTTTTCAAACAGTGCAAGAAATTCAAAGTAAATTTTTCAATTTTGCTTTTTACAAATTCATATTCAAATAAGTCAGGCTTTGAACTTTTCTGTCAATATTAATATTAGTAACCGAGCAAATATTGCCAAACAACGCTAATTTATCTCCATAAATAAAGTCTAAGAGCATTACTGTTATTTTAAAGGCCGTTAGCACGTTATCTGACGTGCTTTAATAAATGCTGACATAAACAACCTAGTTACACTCGTGCTGCGAAATGTGGAACTGCGAAATTAAACGAAATAATTTAGCGAATTAAGTTTTCTTTGAAGTCGGCCTGGTTAAAATGGAATTAATATATTATGGCACCCGAACTAATAAATTGTAACCAATGCTCAAATTAATTTAAGAATGTAAACAATTGTACTAATAAAAATAAAGGTTTTTTAAAAAAAACTTTTTTTGGAGTTATGAATTTTTGAATATCAGTTTTAATTCAATTTCTCAATTTACATTGACTTTGAAATATGTACTTGCCAAAGATAATAAAACAGGTAATACATGTACAATGGATTTATTTATTTATTTAGCATTAGAATTGCGTTGAAACCCATCTAACTGCATTTCATAATGAATCTCCAATGATATATGGAGGCCCTTTACATTTACGAAAAGGAAATAATTTACCAAATTAAGTTCTCAACTTTAAAGTCGGCCATGTTATAATTGAATTAATATATTATGGTACCCGACTTGTTAAATTTTAATAAACGCTCGAACATGACGGTCCGTTAAATGACAAAAATAGTTGGCGAAACTATACCATCGATTAACAAAGGTTGATCGACGATTAAATTTGACCTAAGCTTGCTGCAGTGAGCTGCATCAATAAGAACAAGTACTGCAATCCATTATTTTCAGACTTTGCGCTGATTATGCTTTTAATATTTCTTAATTAAAATGTATCTAATGCAGCAGAATGACACCGACTCAGAAAGGCAAAAAATTCATTTAATAAACTCAGGCACAGAGGCTCATGTGCCAAAAAACCATACAGCACATAGTATTACCCTGCATTCCTTTCGATAGTAAGAGACGATAAAAACACTATTGAAAGAAGCTTTTCTACTAGCATCTCTTCAATCGACTCAAATTTAAATTAAAACGCAGCCTTCATTGTCAGCGATGAACGTACGACCAAAAAAGCAATCTTTTTAATGATATCTGTTATTAAGAGCCCAAATATTCATTTTAGTCATCTGGAAACGTTATTATATTATTTATACGGGAGGCCAACTGAAGAAAACTAAATATCTTTTGCGCATCATTCATTTGGAAGGGTTTCTTATTCTCGTTCCACATTTGAAGTGAAACTATTTTGAGAAATTATACCAACGAGATTTCTTTCTCTCTAATGAATTATCGATTTCGATGGGGAAAATCTAAAAAAAATAACGAAATCATTAACGACTTACATGTTGAAGAAGTCAATATTCATAAAAAATGATTGCATGCAAAATCAGGTGATGTTTTTACATGCACTGTCACATGCAGGTAGCACTCCATTAACAGCATTGATCGCAAGCTGAATAATATTAAGTACCACATGTACACGTAGATAGAATTGAATGACATTCCCTAAGTCAAAGATCTGAGAAAAAATTGCTCAATTTTTAAGCTTACTGTAATGGATTTAAAACAAATGTCAAATGTGATACTACCAATAGCAGTCGCATCGTACCAGTATAATGCAAAAATTTAATATAGGGTTCTAACCAAATCTCTGACTTTTCCAGGTTTTCCATACATTTTCTGTAAATGGGATCAAATCTTGGATCAATTGAATTTTCATATTACGTTAGCCGTCTACCGGTAGTCCAGGGCAGAGCTGGTCATAGGCCCAGGCGAAATGAGAAATGCACATGTACATGTATACATGTGGGCTGGATAGTTGACCTAATATGCTTGGACATGTACATCAACTAACATACCTTACAATAAAGTTATGGCGCCTGCATGCAGGAATCGTATCTGAACTCATTCGCTAATACTACTAAGAAATACTAGGTAAGCCTGCTTAAGGTTCTCCACATAACCTTAAGAACGACTTAAAAACGTATCTGACAGTGGAAGAAATGGAGAGTCACACAATGGGCTGTGCCAATTTCAGAAGCGATTACAGCACAGAATAAGTGAAGTCAGTACCTTAACGCAGCGCTATGTTTTCTCACTTTGTGTACATAATGCAAAAACACTTCAAAGACACACAATTCAATAAAAATAAATGCACTAAAAGCCAGTGATTCTTTCGAGAGGAGGGGGTCCTGTAAACAACAAGAAATATAAAGCAAGAAAATTAAACACTCAGTTACCTATAACCTCTGAACCCTCTGCGCGCAGGAATCAAGTTGACAGAATTCTAGGGGAGGGGCATTGTGTCCACTGTATGTGCATAGCAAAAAAGTTTAACTTGTTTGGTGCATGCCTCTGTGCAATGGCACGCGTTAATGTTTTATGTTAAAGTTAAGTTTGGGCAAACGAAAAATGGCATGGATCCACTGAAAAATGTAATAGAAATGGCATAAACAAGTTATCAAAAATAGTACAGGACGATTCAAAAAGGTCGATGATGCCACTAAATGATTAAGTCCAAAATGGCGTCCATGGTTACAGGTCCTTTTGGCTGCTATAGGGGCAAATAACCTGGCAGACCAACTGACCAACTGACCAACTGACCAGTGGTCTACCTAAACTGGGCTTTTAGAATTGCTCTGTATCAGGGGTGAATCACTGGCTTTAAAGATGGCAAAACTTGATCAAGACCAACCCAAACAAACATGCAAAGGGCCTCCTGGGTAAAATAAAATTTAAATTTTCAATTTGTAAACTTTACGAATTGCTGACCAGTTAACTTTTAAACTAAATAAGTAAAAAAACTTACGGAAAAAATTGTTTTCAACCCTAAAACCTTTTCCATAATTTATACTAAAATTTTATTAGTGCATTTTCCGTGCTTATTTGTACTTACGATTGATGTCTTCATTCAGTCAACCGATGAACAGGTCCACAAAGCTTCACATGTCCACGTTTCACGTGTGACGATTAATTGACCATAGGTCACCTTTGGTGTTAGGGTAGGGGCACTGAACGCGTCATCCTACCTGTGAAGAAAAGCAAAGAATGATCAAGAAAAGCAAAGAATGGTGGGGGGGGGTTGAAAATTAATTTAACATTTTAATATGTGTATTACAATTTAAATTTATGGAGCAACAGTTTAGATTGTTCAACGTTTAATGATGGATGTTCTGTGTTTTGCAAATAACATCATCATTCCAACTTTTCCTATTAGTCTGGTTTATAATAAAAGCAAGTTGAAACTTTTGTTTAAGAATATTCGTACCAACTGTACCCGTTGAGCTTCTGCTCGTTAGGTTTCCTCTCCATAAATTTGAGCAAATGTTGGTGACATAAATAATAAGGCAAAGCACTCGGCAATTAATGCTATAACAGGCTCGAAGTTAGCAATATTCTCACTAATTATATGTCAATACAAGAATGTCACTCAATGAGCTTTTCCTCGCGAAAACCCATCCTGAGTGGAGCTCTTGCATTTCTCCTGGGATTGAAGCACAATTAAGGTTGCCAATTCTCGATGGGAATAAACTAGTGGGAGATGAAATTTCTTGCTTCAAATCTGTCTTGGTGATGTTTAAACAGCACTCGAATTGTCTTGTAGGGGTTTCCTTGTTTCTTGGCGAAAAAAGCCTTATTGAACTCATTTGCAACTGAAGAGAAAGTTTTGGCTGAACAAGTCTTGAAGACTGCTCGTTAAACTCACCGAAACACAAGTGTAAACCTGCTCATTTTTAGAAGAAAAAAAACCCGAAACAGCGTGCCTCGTTTCATTAAAATCCATCGCACTACCTAAGGGCGTTGCTGAATTTTCAGTAAAGCAGCAATATTCAACGCCAAATTCTACATGTTGTAGATTCTCTGAGGCAATAAGCATCACAGCTGACTCGTGGTTAGATGCATTTTTCAGTCTCGGAAATTTTCCATTTAGCATAACCCAATGGCTGCAGGTGACGTTGCTGAAGATTTAAAGATTGGATCAATAATTTATGTTATTATTTTTGACATCATTCTTATTATAGACTCTTGGTGTTGTTTGAGAATGCCAATGATTTATTATACTGTACATGTATATATTTCTAAACAGAAATGCACCACTGTAAGCTTAAACATCATAAAGTTACCTTACTGGAACTTTTAAAACAATCAGAGTTCCCACAGCTTTAGTAACAAAATCGCCCAGGTTTCCCAACTTAAAAATTTTATTTTCCCCCGACCTATAGTTTTCCCATTACCCAGTAGAAAGTAAAAATAACCTGCCTTTTTAATATAAATAATGTTTTTCATCAATAAAGGAATTCACACAACAAAGTATTAATGCATTTGTTAATCTGTATTTTAAATTAGGACTCTTCTGATGCTCGAATTTATTTTATTTTGGCAAATTTCGATATGAAGTCAAATTAAAGGAACCAATCTGCCATTTTGGGGCTTTCTTTGATCGCTCAAAGGGCAAATTTAATTAAAAATCAAGGTACACGCCCTAATCGATATATGAAATGCCTTCTGGATTGAAATAATAATTAAAGTTAGGCCATCATCTGACTTTTTTTTTTTAAAAATCGGAATTTTCCTGACTTTCCCAAGTTTTCCAGGTTCTGTGGAAATCCTTAACTAGTTTTTTCAACAATGAGGTGGGCCAGAACAAGGTCTGACACCAACACAACTTAAGTCTTAAAACGTATAACAATTACTGCATTTCTCTTTTTAAATCCCAAATTTAAAATAGTCGATTAGATATAACTCTAGATCTTCACTGTGAGCATAAATCCGTCTACAAACTCAAATTGCTTCTACATGTAGATACAGTAAGATACGTAACTGTAGAAATAGAAGAAATGATAGCTGGATAGAATTCAAAACGAAATAAATTCTCTAACATCAATGAGCCCCTAGAGAAATGTCCCTTCACACATGAAGTCATATAATGTAATTTTACATCAATTGTCCATCAGCTTGCCTCTGAAATGGGCTGCTGAAATACACACGTATCCAACAAATGCATGAAAAAGCGCTGGCCAATCTCTCAGCATTTTATCTATCGCTACCAGACGAAAGCAGATCTTTTATTTGCATTTGCCCCCTGCTATATGGGCAATCATTAAATATAAGTGGTGTGGTAAACGCTGCAACACCACGCAGAAAATCGCCACATTTATCTTGCTAAACGGGGCTACATTTTCATTGTCAAGTCCAGAATCTAGACAATAAAATGGTTTATTTCGCTTGGCCAAGAAACCGAGTATTCACAAAAGAGTTTTCTGGAAGCTACACTTACAGTAATGATATGGGGCAGACAACGTGGATGCAACTGTCACTTTTAACGAACTATACCTAACTGGGTTTCACAACTGGCATTTGGTGAATGGCAGGTGATCGTCGTGGTCTCAATATTTTGACAACGTCATCGACAAGTTAACATCGTTTTGCAGTTGTGGTTGCCCAGTGCAGCCGTTTGCAGGATTAGTTCCTTCAAAGTTATTTTGACAGCAACCATCTTGTAATCACATTCGTTCGTTTTTCCTGACAGGTTTGCAGCGTGGTAAAAGCCCATTTTAATATAATGTATTTTGCACAACAACACGAATAGAAAAGAAACGTGCTTGTTCATCATTATCGTTTCAGTGCAGTGCTGGACTGTTACATGTACAGTATAAGGTCACTTGGAAAATCTGTTGTTTTCCATTCCCAATCGAGCAAGCAAAATTATGCAAAGCATCTAGTGTAGAGATAACTCAAAAAATGTAAAAAATTGCATGGACAAAATTATAAGGTCACACTTGAAAAGTCACACTTAAAACATCGTATATCCACGGAACCCATGGAATATTTTCATAACTAATATGATAAGAGACCTAACCCCATGATTTGACAATTGCCATTTTCAGATACTGTACATGTAATTTCCACTTGCAAATTGACGCCCATCCGAAATGTTGCATTTTTAAACGTTATAAACGTGTTTAGGGACTAACCCTAAACTATTATGCTATAAATACCGTTACATGTATCGGCGATTCCGAAATATAAAGGATTGTCGTGCTAACAAATCCAACATATTTGTACTTTTGTTTGCGACAAGTGAGGACAACAACGGAATGATAACATTTATGATTTCTGCAAATGCAGTAGAACCTCCAAAGTTTACCACCTCCCTATGTTGACCACAGTTTAACTGACCGGACGGTCACCACATTAACTCAATTGAAGGTGACCTCTAAATGTTGACCACCTGCATCTCAGAATATTTTATGTTGACCACCTGGAGTATGACACACAATAGTAATTTACTCTCTTAATATTGACCTGCATGGTCACAACATGTGAAGTCATGGATGATTAAATTTATAGGCTGCTTGCAAAACTTATACTGTATACCAATGAACCGTAACTGTCTCTGTAGAGGAAGAAGAGTTCATTTTGAACCCCTTCAGTATAAAGAGGGATTGGCAGTAATTAGAAAAAATGTCCTTTTTAATAGAAAACTGAAAAATAAAACATCGCAGAATTTGATTCAAAATACAGAATTTGATTCTGTACATTACAGGGTTCCTGCATTCAAATTCCAGTACTACTGTACATTACATGTAATGGCTATTTAAAGTTGCAGCACATGTAAAATGTAAGTACTTGAACTACAGGCAGTTCAAGGAATTAAAATCATGTGTCAGTACAAGTCTCGATGATACAGAATGTCGACCACCTCCTTATGTTGACTAGTTTGAGACAATCCCCTGGGTGGTCAAGTTACAGAGGTCCTACTGTAGTCGAAAACACCAAAACTCAACAATTTCAGTGTTACTTTATTCGTTTTCATTACATCGTGATCCAAAATGCACGAATGCCATGGAAAGCATCTGAGGAAGACCCACTCCTTGACATTCGTTTCAAATGGTTAAATCTCACTTCATCATCCCTTTAATATGCTTGCATAAAAAAAGTCTTGGAAAAAACTTTCGCACATGTGGCATCTTGAGCCCAACAACACGGCAACAATTGCCATCCACGATCCAGGAACAGAGTGAAATTATGGAGATTTAATTGCGGCGTTTGTTTCAACTCGAACAACGCCATTCCCATTTCGCAATAATTCTTGCCGTTTAATTATCGTAATGCTGGCTGACGATATATACTTAGCCAGCTCTTTCTTTGTCGGAGGTAGGCACTAAAAACAGCATTTTGCATATTCAGGATGCACGACTGTACTGCATATGATGGAGGAAGAGCGTTAAGTTGGAACTCGCTCATAAATCACCGTTGAACGTGCGCGATTTGCATTGCTTGTTTAGGAAATGATAGCAATTTAATGGGGGGAAATTGGCTTAAAACAACTGTGGGCAACTAATTTACTGCCTAACCAAAAGATAGAAATATAATATACGGACCAAATCCAGAACTTAATGGTCCCATGCTGGAACGCATCACCAACTTCGAGAGGGTGAGATCGGTACACTATATCAAACCACGTGGTTCGTTGCCATTTCAATCAAGGGGCTCATGACATGGCATTTCGTGCACTGATGAACAGTTTCATACAGTTCATACTGTAGTTGAAACTCACAAAATTGGAAGTTCATAGAAAGACATTATATATGAATGTATATATGAAGTGGCCATACAATTTCTATTATGACACTTGAACCCAAAAGAACATGTATGAGTTTACAGTTGTACAAAATCGCATTTAGTTATGAATTTTGAAACCAAGATTTTAAAATTTTTAAGTGTTAAAATGTCGAATGCTAAGGATCAGAGTGACATCGTATCATAGTCGACACAATTTGCAATTAATAGTCCAGTTATCTATAGGATTTTCCAGTACAGGGTTCCCCCAGAGATGAAATTTTCAACTTCCCTGACCTTTCCAGGTTTAAAAAACAGATTTCCCTAAACAATAAGGAATTCTATACTTATAGCTTGTTAGATATGAACAGGAGATATAAAAAGATGTCCAAACAAAGCTCGGATAGTTTTACTGGTACTCACAAAATTCCATAGAACACCATATAGATAGAACACAAATTTTGCATAGTGAAACGTCAAATTTTGATAAGGGTCTTTTTTAAATTGACAACATCATTATTGTTTTCTTCCACAGAAGTGCTTGTTATTTCATAACAAGTTACGAGTTCGTGTGTGAAATGTAGTCCTGATTTCTTGAATTTCCCAGACTTTTCCAGGTCTTTTCAATTTCCCCTCAATTAATTCAAGTTTTCAAGGCCTGGTGGAACCCTGAGCTATGTACACTGTAATTCTGATTTTGCTGCCCCAAACCGGCAGGCAATCACTGCCAGCCTACGAGTGGTTAGGAGAAGCCCAAATTCTCATAATGTCTGTGCTGGAGCAATGACAACTGTGCATTAAAGCGAGGATAAAGCCCAGATAGGGTTTAATACGTTAGCGGAATTGGTCATTATGCTTTCCCTAATGATTTTATTAAATGTTAAACAACCCCTATGCGAGAACCATCGATTCCGAAAATCGTTTTTGGAAAACGATGTTCAAATAAAGCTCGGATAGTTTTACTGGTACCCACAAAATTCCATCGCAGTTGCCGTTCCAATTATAGAGGTTGTAAAACTCATTAAGTAAAAACTGCTGATTTCCCCTAAAGGTTACATGGAAATGTCACTGCAACTATTTTCATGTTGTGACATTTCGTTTCGTGTGTAATTAGTAATTACGGAGGGTAAAGGGATTATTACGATGGGGTGTGTTAAAAATCTCTGGGGATACATAAATAAGTAGATGCGAGGAATACGTCACCCATCATGACGTCAATTACTCTGCCTCATTCGGCCCTCTCGCATTTCCCCATCTTCAAAATTCCGGCATGTTCGATAAGCTCAGCGGGAAAAATCGATAGGTACCCGGTCAAAACCATGTACAAACACGGGCTATTAAATGTCGCCAAAAGATGATAATAGATCCAATTATGAACAAACAAGCACGCTCCTGTTAAATCCTACCAGAAGGGGCATATGCATGCACAACTATCTAGGATAATGTACATGTATGCATTTTCAAGAAGCTAGCATCGTAATATAGGCCTACTGTGTTCGTGTTTTACTGATGTTTCCAGTATCATCAAAAACAGTGAATGTGTAATTGATTTTAAATTTTTGATGCATCAAGTTGAACTCAAGATATTCGATTGTTTAAACTGTCATCAGCAACGAGCCAAAAATGTCAAAATGTTTGCTGATTGGATGCTATCAGATACGGTGAAACCCCTCATGTGCCCCATCATGTGGGCCAGTTTTCCTTTGCACAGTAACTCGAAAGTGGAAAAGTGTTTTATGTACCGCTAACTAGGAAAACCCCCTTTAGTGGGACGTTTTTTTTGCCAAATGGGTGCTCCATAGCCCATTGAAACAGGTTTCTAGCTTGTGATAAAACCGTACCAATTAATGACAGTTCATGCTGACTAAATTGCTTTTGATAGTCAATATGATTTTCCCACCCTTGAACCCATTCCAATCGGACAATTGAAACTTGAGGTTTCTAACGTGGGATAAAACACAACATCTGAATAGTGATGGGAAGCTCATGTTGACTACATTGTTTTTGCAGTAGTCAACATGCATTCCCAACCCTCGTGGAGAGAATCCCTTCAAGTCGTAGAAAATAGTGTTAAGACAAACTGAAATTGATGATATGTAGTGCATCTCATATTTGTTAAAAACTTAGTAAACTCTCAGAGACACCTAGTTAACTGGGGCACTAAGAATCCACCATAGGTGTCCCAGATGGAGAGGTTACACCGAATAATTATGAAATAAAGACATGAAGGGATCCACATCCATCCATAATCTTTTAATGCAGTCAATTGTTAAGCGAAATTACGATGTGGACCAAGATTCAATATGCTAGGACAGCAGTAAGTTAGTTTAAATGACTTCGTGAAGGTCCATTACAGACATACAATATAGATGAAAACACCAAGTTAATAGAAAGGTTTTTAAAAAGCAGAAGACATGGGAATAGCGGACGACCTGGGGCTCCCCTTACGGAGTGCGTACCAGAAAACCACCCACTCATCAGAGTGTAAAATTAAGAACATGTTCAGGCATGTCGTTTCACGTGCCTTAAATGGCAAATTTGGATGTGTTTTGCCAAGAGTTGGTGGCAAGAGTCGCAACCACAGAACTTTGCAGTAGTCCCTAAAGTTGATATCATTTCTCACCGAAACCCATAAAAAGCCTCGGGAGAATTGCGCAGTTTTCGTTAAAGGAAATTTATTCCACTCTTAAATTTTAATGATGCCCTCATTGGCTAACGGAGACGACGTTCGCCATTTTGAAGGTTTCTCTGGCTCCCACTTATGAAAAGTAATTGCTCTCCTCGCGCACTTCCGTCGCCGGTATGCACTTTTACCAAAACGCATAACGTAGATCTAGGTTCGCATCCAATTTCTCCAATGCGTTTCCCAATTACGCAGGCCAACGCCACTTCCGCCGCTAGGTGGCGCGCCTAGCAAACTGGCGCTGCTGAAACTCATCTTCCAATATGCCTGCCAGCAAAATCAATTTTCTTACCGGATGTCATCAACCATGGTGGCTGCTGATGTGAATCGAACTAAATTTCGGCGCAGGACTTTATCATTGCACGCTCTGAGTGGATGGCAGATGGCGCCACTTTCGCCAAACCTTTGCTGAGAGCAAAGAACAATGTGAAATTACAGGACGTCATCGCAACCTTTCAAAGAAGTATCATGAGGAACCTCCTAAGTTAAAGTCGTGAAGTCCTAGATGTCTCATTAGTAGACATCTACATGCCCTATGTAGTCATTAAAGTCCCGCAGTCAGATGTAACGTGCCCCATAAATATACAAAACAGAAATACAGTGTAGATAACATAAGAAGGAAAGTTCCCATTGGTTATTAGGCCACTAAATCATACTGTGGATTGACAAATGAGAATGATTGCTTAACAATCTACATGTAATGTACGTTTTATCGCCTATCTTTGCATGCACATTGCTATCAAAATTATGTTAAAGGAGTTGAAAATTTGAAGATGACAAACATACAGAATCCCAGTGTCCTTGCAGTGGCCTTTTGCACAACCTTGCTGTGGCTCGTTCGCGTAATCGTGTATAGCACGATGGTCTGCATCTAATCAGAAAATAACCATAGCTGGCGCCATTGCCTATCTACTGCCCTAGCAGTTTGCCACCCAAAGCGATACTTGAAGAGATGCTGGACAGGTAAACCGCAGGAAATCTAAGCCGGCTAGTCATTTTGCAATATCCATGGCGATATATTGGATAGGAAAACTTCACTTTTGTTTACGGAGGTCGAGAGAGGTCAAACACGATCCATAACATCACGCCTAGAAATGCGTAACCGAGAAGCAACGGTTTGCATTTAGTGGGTGGCGACGTCGATGCAGATTCGGTGGGTGACCGAACCCGCAACGGGGTGTGGTTTACATGTGTTTCGCGCCCAGATAACATCCAACGATAATTGACGCCACCGCAGTCGACAGGACGAAACCGAAAGTTCATTGATGTTGCCAAACGACATGCGTGGGCAGTGGTGAGCACAACTTGACTGTTGGCAACATGGTGGCAACTAGATAAATCTCAACTTGAATTAAAATGACTTGAGTAACACTATACATGTACATGGGCAACAGAATACAGAGCGTGTGATAACACCAGCAAGCTACTCACATCTTGGGGATGGTAACTTGTGAATTCAGGTATACATGCTGGTTGAAGTCCCAATTAATGAAGTCAATGAAGTCGCACTGAAGTCATTGAAATCCCAATGAAATCTGATTAAAGTCTGTGGTCAAGTTCGTGAAGTCATTGAAAGTGTGAGCGAGTCCTGCCTTGTTCGCAGACTGCGAACTTCAAGGACTTCACTTCAGTGGAACTTCAATGAGACACCAATGGACAACAGGACTGACTTCACATACCTCACTGACTACAGTGAGACTTCATTAAGGACTCCCTGACATCACAGTATGTCAACGAAGTAGCACGTGGAACTTCCTCCACTTCCATCAACTGAATCTTGAAGTATCAGTGAAGTCCCACTGAAGTCCTGCAAGACCCAATGTAGTCACTGAGGTCTGAAGTCCTCCAAGTCCCATAATAGTCACTGAAATCAGGCTGAAATCCTTGACTTCCACAGTTAAATCTACATGTACAGTGTAGGTTACACAATTTTTAAGAGTTGCCACCACCTCAACAGTAAAGCTTCAAGGACTTCCAAATCGTTGTCAGTGGAACTTTCAGAACTTTCAAATCTTTGTCAGTGGACCTTTCAGGACTTCGGTTGGACTTCCTGATTTTCCAGCCTGTCGACAAAGTACGGAAGTAGCATATGAAACTTCCGCAACCTCCCTGACGTCAGGAAGTCCTTGTAGTATCATTAAAGTCCCAAAGAAGTCTTTCAAAGCCCAATTGTAGCCATTGAAGTCTGAAGTCCTTGAAGTCCGCAGTCAGTTGAAGACACTTCCAACAGTTTCCATATCCTCTATTCACATGGCCAACTGAAGAGTCATAAAAGGGAAGCTGTGCCAGTATCAAAAGGCATTTTACAAAATTCTGCAAAGCAAAGAAGATTTCCATCATTACAATCATTACAACGTAATTCCCACCCCCCCCCCCAACAAACTGATTACAATCAGATTGCAAATACATTACATGGTCATGGTCAGCAGTTACCAAAATTTTCCAGTTTACTGCCAATTTACTCCCAATTTTGCAGTTTACCCCCAGTTTACAATCACTTTTTTTCCATAAGGATATATACCGCATTAACTTAACGTGTTTCATCTCTGTCTGTCTTCCACCTTTGTGCTATCATTTTTAACCGACTTATTTTAACCTGAAGTTCTGGTTCCAGAATGACCGTCAGTGCTGTCAAACGTAGAAGTGCCAATGCAATTTCCCAATGCAGCGAGTCATGAATGCTCTGCTGTCTTCAGCGACATCTTTGCTGGCAAAATCAATAGAAAACCATCGACCTTTTCGAGTCGTCCCCACACAATGATTAGGTTAGTCCGTCCTGCTTGTCCACAACATATTGGCGTCGTTGAACCGTCATCTGGAACACGATCCAGCCGATCCGGCTGAAGTTACAGCCGTGCTGCCAGCACAAAACTCCCTAGGCGCTCCCCATCCGCCTTTTTATCCAATTGCCGGATATGACATCCTACACGGCATACCTTTTGCCGTGTTTTCGATTTTCATTACTTGGCGGAAGGCCTTGTGGGAATCTAGGGTTACCAGCCAACGCTCTGACAATCTGACCGTTGGCGAAGAAGGGAAATGGGAGACAGCCTATTGTCCACGAATACCAATGCACACATCTTATAACCTCTGTAATGGAAATCGTGTTTAGTAAACAAACCAACTCTCTAAAACCCAATTAACGAGCCACGTTGAAAACAAAACCGTTTTTACTTCTTCGAAAAGCTTTCTAAAAATTACGATTCGTCTGGAAGCAAAGACGGTCCGGTTTGTATTACATGTCAACAGTTGGGAAAAATATCACGGTGTGCCTAAGGGATTCATGGCAAGGTGAGATGGGGCAGTGAAAGAAAACTTGAGTTGGGTTATCACTGCCCATTTTCTGTGACTATTGTCACCATTCGAAAACAAAGACAGTCGAACTTTTCTGACAAAGTTGGTTGAAATCCACTACAACCATCAGGAATTAAAATGAATAAATTTCGGGATAGTGCCTACTTCAAATGAACACATCATAGTTACATTATATTTCAACTCTAGTTGTGTGATATGGCGCCTGTCTTAGATATCGGAATTTATCCGGGGTTCCCCCAGAATGAAATTTTCACCTTGTCTGACTTTTACCTGACTTTTCCATGTTTGAAACCAAATTTCCCTGATTTCCCTGATTTCCAAATTTCCCTGACCACCCTGACCACTGAAAATGCAAAAAATATAACATGTGTCAATGTAATGGAAACAGTCAATTTAGATTACGTTTTTTAAAAAATTGACAATTTCATTACATGTATTAAGTTCTTACACGGAATTGCTGATCATCTCTTGATTTTTGTTAACGCATTTGTAAAATGTATTTGTACTTGTTTAATTTCCCTGAATTTTTCAAAGTAAATCGATTTTCCCTGACTTTCCTGGGTTTTGCAAATTCCAGGTTCTCCAGATTTGGGGAACCCTGTTATCCTTTTCTACTTTTTTGTGTTCTTTGCGTTTAACCTAACCTCACAATGAAAATTCCTGACTTAGCTGCCCCTTACACCCAGGCAATCACTGCAAGCCAACAAGCAGTAAGGAGAAGTGCACTTTTTAAAGTATCGATACTGGATCAGGGACCGATGTAAACCCTTCAAATCTTCCAACTTTTGATTCCTGAACATAGATGGCGCAACGTCCACGGACTTAGGACAACCTTCGTGACTTTCATCATGCCGAAGGAAGAATAAACATGTTTTCGACTAATGTAATTTCGTCATACCCAGTCAGTACAGGCACGATAGGTGCTAAGAGTACGAGTTTATGAGGCCTCCATTTCGCCTTGGCTTAATTGCCAAATGAGACTTCCCGGATTAAAAATGTTTATGACGAAATACACGCGAAATTTAATTAAGCATTAATTGCCATGGATAAATCAACAGGTTTTAAGCTTGCATCAAAAAACACGCTATGCTGTGCAAAATGGACATTATTTGGAGAGACTGCACGACTGGTGGTTATTAAACCAATCTTTGTCGAAAGGTACTGACCTACGTTCCAGTTCCTCCAATGTGCCTGGTGCCAGATTTGAAAATAGCACGCATGGGCGATAACTAACAAACATTTCGCGAAATAAATTCCATCGTTAAGTATGAATGCAGAGGCGAGTGGGATGAACGTGTAATTTATAGCGAAATAATTGGCGGGTGTGGAGACGAGAAATTGTTTCCGAAGGTGTATATCGACAGAATGCACTTTATGGCCATTTGGCTTTCATGCCATACAAAACTGCAACGTTGGTGATCCCCATCCCCTTCTTTTCTTCTTCCATCCTCCCTGATAACCTGAACAGTCCTTTATCCATAATGGCTCCTAATAACATTTAATGGCACGCTTTAAAATCATTAAGTGATAGCACAATTCAGTCTGCTGGCAATTTTCGCCATGACGCCATGTTGTATGCATTCGAGAATTCACCATGAAAGCAACTTAGAGGGTCATCCATAATTACTCCCATCTTAAAAACGTACCCTACATACCAAGTTCGTCAATCAATTATTATCATTTTTTCTTCCAAACTAAGCGTTCTGCCCATCTTATTGGGCATCGCTAAATTGTGCATGTACACGTGCTTGAAAAACGTCAAAAATTGTCATTTTTGATAGATTTTTGTGTGACTGCAATTTAAAATCTTCCGTTTTTGAACTAACAATCTGCTGCTAAGGGTCGTCTTATTTGAGATGCACTGAGATATAGCTGTAAAGTTGGTGAGTGATTGGCATTTGGCGCCATCTTGAAATAGGGTTCACCCATAGATGAAATTTTCGACTTCCCTACGTTTTCCATGTTTACAAGTTTTCAAGAATATGGTAGATGCCAATGTATGGAATGCTAACTTTATTGCCTGTTACCAAATTTATTGTCTGTTTCTAAACTGAATAATTATACATGTTTATATATGCATGTATTATAATTATACATGTATGAACAGCAGAAAGAACACTAATTTCATTTGGAAACAGCAAATTTGGATTATTTTTTTTTTAAATTGACAATTTCATTATTAATCTCTTCCAATCTCTTGGCATCTCTTCTTTTTTATATTAACCAATAACGAGCTATGTAAAATGCATTATTGATTTCTTAAATTTCCCTACATTTTCTAAGTAAATCATTTGCCCTGACGTTTCCAGGCTTTCCAGTTTTTCCATCACTTCCAGGTTTTCCAGGTTTGGGGGATACGTGTGACTATGGATTTGTGCAATATACATGTAGAACTTCTTCCAATGGAACCTCACGTTCTTCGGTTGCCATTGTTGCCTCGTGACTATTCAACGAATCAACATTCGTATGCTGAGCGGCGAATTCAAACTCAGGAAAATTCCTGATTTTTAGAATGATATTTTGTGCATGCAATCAGTACAACAGTTTTCGTGACACTGATCAGTATACTGTATATTACGTCAAGTAAGATCCAACGTAAATCAGAGTTAGACATTGTTCTCGCCAGGGGTCAGGTATGTACATGTAGGCAAAATGCTCCCATAAAAATACAGGTAAATGCATCATTAAACAACATATTAGCGGAATAAAACGTATTCATATAAAATTGATCAGATTTCATGCTTCGAAAAATCAAGTCTAAAATAATTATCTTCCAGCAGGCATTCATTCGTACGGAATGTGGAGAAATAAATTAAGCACCGTGTGCTGTAGACTGAGTTGATCGAAAAAAAAATCATGTTTTTTGCCTTCGTCTTCATCAGTATTTCGTTGGAAAAACCTATCACGTAAAATCCGAAGAGGTTGATGCGGGAATGGGCTCGTTATTTTCATCGCGATACACTTCCCCATTTTCAATTCTATAAAAAGCAGTAAAAACTCGGGGGAATTTGCCTGTCTTTTGGCATGTACAATTTGCAACCATGAATAATTCAGAGTGAATAAGACTTAGTGTAGTCAAGAAAATAGGGAAATTTTAGGCAGACCACAGGGGAAATCAGATGGGTTGCAAATTGGTACGCAGGTACAGCTTTGTCAGCCGCACCAGGCGTGGGGAAAATTTTCCCCTATGCCGCCAAATATTTTTTCACTCCATATCTGAATCCGGAAAATATGTAATCCATTTTTGATAACCTAGATCCGGTTTGTTTAAACTTCAAATCAAACATAACGAGATCCCCGAAGATCGCTAATTCTTTTACGGTGTCTGAACCCCATTATTTAAAGACTTTTTCTCGCAGAAATCCTCCTCCATGTTTTCCCGCCATAGCACATATTATACGAACGTACATGTACGTGCTCAAAATCTTCATTGTCAATTAAAATAGTAAGTTATTTTTCACCTCGGCAATAATTAGGCCCGAAGTAATCAATTATGCACGAAGCATAAAGCTGCTTTCGTCTCTTTAATTTATTTCGATTAGCGAAAATTTCATTAAGCCTAATCGCGAAGACGTACACTAATTGGCTTTAGCAGCTACTGTACGTCTCTTACATTTTCACAATATTGTATGCAGGGCTAGTTAGAACAGATAAATAAATTTAAGCTTTCATTTATGGCGTTATGTGAACGCAAACCCAGGCAATGTCGTGACCATGTAAACTTCAAGAAGTGGCATTTCAACGCAAATTGTAATATTTCAAAGGATAAACTTCGGTATAGTGCCTGCTTCAAATGGGCACGTAATACAATATTTACACGTCTATTTAAACTTTACTTGTCCAGTTACTGTCCTAGCTTTCGAAATTTATCCTGTTTATTTCTCTTTCCTTTTTTGCGTTTAACCTAGAAATCATTTTCCTGACCCTAACTGCTAACAATCACTGCAAGCCTTTGAGAGTTAAATTCCTCATGTTAACGCATGTTATCCTCATGTTAAATTTTATTTTATACTACGTGTTTTGAAAACACGCAAATCAAAAAAATAACTTACCAGTTATTCAGCAGACCTTACTTGAGTGCATGATTGATGGAAATAGCAGCAATTTATGCTGATATTTTTTTAAATCACGATTTACTTCGTTCCGATTTGACTTACACTTTCCATGTTTCGTTATTTTCTCATCGTAACCATGGCAACGGCTCGTTCGATTTTGGTTCGATCGAATTCGCTGTATTGGTTTCCTGGAGAATGTAATTGAAATCTGAACAAAGTAAATCGCGAATAAAAAACGTATCTGCAAATAGAGACAATATTTATATCAATTTGATACTAAAGTACGTACTGCTGAATAACTGG
>JAQGAF010001313.1:0-32461 GCA_034687865.1 Kryphioiulus occultus | reverse complement strand
GGGTACCACCAAGACATCATTGTCAAATTGAATTTCTTGAAGCTTAAGGCTATCCTTTGGAAGAGAATTCCAACGTCAAATGTCATGCAGAAAGTAAGACCAATAGTAAGAACCCGTATTAGTTTGAAATTAAAATCTCGCATACAAGAAATTCCGTGACCAGTATATAAGCAATTTCTTGACTTTCCTTGACATTCCCTGACCTTTCAGGCTTTTCTGGGTCGTGGGAACCCTGTTAATGCGAGCCCGTAACGGAATCAAGGGAATTTTACCCTTTTCTGAACAGAATATTAAAGAGAAAATTTCGTTGCACATCATCTCTATGTTAACTTAGTGTACCAATATTACACAAAGTGCAATTAGAATGCACTGACTGATGGCTTTCTTGCTTAAATTGCTGTGTATCACCAGTACATTCATCAGAATTAATCATTATTAGATTTCTCGGACAACAACAAAGATCTTCAAACGAACAATTAGCTGTATAAGTACTACATTTAGAACCATTACGTTATTAAAACTGTTTTATTCTTATAACGTTAATTGCTTCACTTAACTAGCCTACACAAAGATATTGTCACTTTATTAATTCAAGAGTACCCATCCTCTACTGCTCAACCCTTCAACTACTTTTGAGGAGTTCCTCAATGTGAGTCATTGAGTACATTTTCAAAAGGTTGCTAAAACAGCCCAGGCATCGGATAAAATTGAAAATCTTTAACAAGCATGCAATTCACGCTTGGTCTGGCATTTTGCCTATTATCGACGAGTACTTCATTATGCGAAAAACCATGCGTGCCTCCGAAATATTGCGTTTAGGCCTGCCTAACGCATGCAGTAGGAAATTGATGAAAAACTAGACAGCATGCACCAAAACGCGAAAAACGAGAAACCGAGTCGTTTCAACTCTAGTAATTACCATATGTTTCTGAAAAAAATATTATTTAAACGTTGTCATGGACTATATGAGAAACGTTTCTGTCCAAATGAATGTCTGACGAGCAAAAAAAAAAAAAACCCTTGTTGTACGAATCATAGCTTTTGGTACTAGTTTACTCTAAATGTGAAGTGGAGCAACCTGAGTAATGATGTAATTTTCAAAAAAATACCCCATATTTAGGTGACTTCCAAATGCCCAGTGGTGGATAAACGTACGGTAATTTTGCTATTACTAGGAAGCGTCCAAAAATTATGTAACACTGATTTCCTATTTTTTATGACCTATCCCAATGATGAATTTTCACGAACATTTCTTTTAAATACTCAACAAGAAATGATAGATTTTAGATCTATTTTTTGTCGGATTTGTTCATACAAGTTAGCTCATCAACAATGCAGTTTTACACTAGTTTGAAATTTTTCAGAAATTTTAATAGTCGCATAAATTAACTTCATTGAAGATAATTGAAAAAAAATTACCATAAATTATGGATTTTAGGTGTAATATCAACCCCTCGAAAGTGTTTTTCAGAAATATTAATAACAAATGCAACGCTGCTAACAATTTTAATTTATTTTTTTAACTAATTATCACCAATTCTGCAATGCATAACCTAAAGTAAGATTAATTTAGGAGCGCCGCAGGAATGTTGTTTTTTTAGAAAAACTTATGCACAAATGCTGAATTTTAGGGGAGTGATAAGAGTTTATTATCAGCCCAATGATTTTTATGTCGACTTCTCAAAATTATAAAGAACAAACAAAATTACAGTTTTGCCACTGAAAATCTCCAGGTTTCAATTCAAAATTCCCTGAAGTTGCTAGTCACCACAGAGGTTTGTTTTTACTAACATTATTTTAATTTTATTTAAACTTTTGATTTAAACTTAAATTGCGCAATGAGTCAAGTGAAAAAAATGAAGAAATTCCTAAATGTTGGTTTACATTTCACTCCCCATCCACACCTTTAAATATCACAGCCCACAAGCAAGAGTTTAAATACTTGTATTAAAACTTGTTAATAGTAAACTACATTTGTATTACAAGTAGCCTAAATATGGCGATCCCGATACGTCACTTTTTCATATCTCCTCAAAACAACCATGTAACAACTACATTTACCGCTTGTAGAGTACTTATACCACTACCCTACGGTGTCTGCACCTTTCCAATTTTGGCTCGAATTAGGTAGATCCTAAGTCTTCCCACACCCTTTTGTCCTTGCCAAAAACTGCCACCCAAGCGTTTCACGATGAATGAATCACGGCGCTACAAAAACACATTAAAATAATAGAAATGCCCACGAAATGACCTGTTTAAGTTATTATGAAAACGTGTGTTACGCTACCTAGAGACCGATATTTTTTTAACAAAATGTTCAGCGCGAATTCAGCTTCCCAACCCAAGAGGTAATTAGGTACATGTATGAGTATATGAGCATGTATGAGTAAATATGTATGATGAAACAGGAAAAGAGTTGAAGAAAATATTATCAACTTCGAAATGACTAATACTGCAAATATTGTTATAATAATTATGATATGGTGACTACTAATTTCTGAAAACGAAATTTCCTGAGTTTTCCAGGTTTTCTAGGGTCATATTCTAATTTTGTCAAGCTCAACAAATGTTTTAACGATTGCTGTGCTACAGTTCCACTGAAAACAATATTTAATAACAATAAGAAGAAAACGTCATATTCGAAAAGTTTTGATAAACTTGATATCAAATGGTAGGTTTTGGGTCAACATTGTTTGGTCAACAATGATGGATTTTATGAACAATTCTTCGAAAAACTACCAGAAATAATAGATTTGAGGTACATGTATATTTTGTTTGAAATGGGTTTTGGAAATTTATGAGGGATATTTTTATAAAAACTATATTACCAATAATGAAGCTGTAGACCAATTGCAAATTTCAGAAAAACTAATATTGACAGAAATGACCCCCCATAGACGAAACTTGAATAAAAAATTACCAGAAATAACGGATTTTATGTGTAACCTCATGAAAACGTTTTCCAGGCTGGTAGTCACCATGTAGGACACTAAATTAATATAGGCCTAAGCTAAGAAAATGCTTATTTAAATGGACAAAAATAATATGGTATACAAGACCTATACTGGTGCTAGAGGCGAAAACATTACGATATCATATAGCGATATCAAATAGTTTTGCAATATCTTTAGTTTTGTTTTTTTACTTTGCATTGAGGCGATGTAATTTTAAGTTGGTTATCATGAAGAGTCATGGGGTCACAAGCCCTGCAATATTTATTCACTTGAATAGTGGGCCTATACCTGGAAACATAGCGGAGGGTAACGTGAAATCGTATACAGTAGATAAGTGTCTTGAATAGGAAACAATATTTGAACAAAGCAGAAAAACTACCAAATTTTACGAAAGTGAGGCAGGACTTTGAATTTTAAAGTTTCTCAATATGATAACAAGAAATACACGTAGACCTAGATGCATCTTATCAGTGTATGTAACGTTTGCTAGCTTATCCAAATTCACAACAAGGCAAATAATTGGATAAATGAGGTTCATGTAACACCTATGCTTAATCTGCTCTTCGCCCACATGTGTAACACTGTTACATTCATAATTTCACTCATGCATTGCCTAAGTGGTAAATTACCATTTATTATCCTTTTAAAACCTTCTGCCATAAATAGCAATGAACCTAGATTCACATATCTACATCAAGTTTTGCAAACACCATAGCTTGCACTAGCTCCCTTGTATTTGCAAAGCAACCATCTTTATCAGTAGCGGACATGATGATTACACCATCATTCAATAAACGTTAATGCAATTCAGATAACAAGGAGTAACAAACTAGCAATAGCTTTTTTTCAAACTCTTTCACACGACCACACTTGAGCTTTTCTTGCATTGACCCTACAGACAAACCAGCATGGTAACTTCCAAGTCTCAGGTTATGAAAATTTCTCATGACGTCAATTTGTTTTCAGACAGTTTGGCGTTTCCTTAATGACTAAGACTGGAATACATGAAACTAATTACACAATTTATATTCTTGTCGTGTTTTCAAGTAACACAAAAGTGAGTTCACGTTTGCAATTCGGTTAGTGTCCATTAAGAAACTTCGCAAAGTTATAAAAAAAAATGCCAGCTACATTTTAAAAATTGGATTAATAACGATATTTTGCCCCTAGTCATTGGAGCATGAACACAATTTCAGGTTTCTTGCAAATAAAATCGTTCCACCCGATTGCTTGTGGGGCAGATATTGAATTTTGATGATTATTTAGAAGACAAGCGTCCTATAAAAGACATGACAAAATTGTAAAAAATGAATTTTGGCAAAATTTATACACTCAAGATGGTAGGTGGTTTCTTAAACATTTTAAGCAAAATAAATTGCCTTTACTGTTTGGAAATTGTGAGAAAGTCGGCAATACATTGTGTATTAAAGAAACCATTCGATAACTTGTAAAGAAACGTGTACATTTTTAAAGAAACCTCAAAACAAACCATCAAAGATTTCTTTGTAGGACTGTAAATTTGGCATAGGCCTACATAAAATAAAACTAGAAAAAATGCCTAAACAGATATTGTTTTTTAAATTAAGATGGTAAATACTTTGTACATTTCGCCGACCGTAAACTTTTGTATAGGAAAAGAGAAAAATGCAGTCTATGAATATTTTGCTAAATGAGACATTCATGAAGCCTAATTATAATAAATGAGACATACTGTACATGTAATTATAGATTACTTTGACGACGTCTATACAATTTGAATATGAAATTGCTTCTGTGCAATAAATTTCAATTTTGGCTCAGTCTATAAATTCCTGGTTTTATCTTAGTTTACAGGATGGGGTCATGTGAAAGTTAATATAAACCAGAACGCATAGTTTAATAACATATTTACGAGTAGAGTAAACCGAGATGTCACATGTTTAAAAAGCATGGAAGAGGATACCGACGAAAGTTCGTGTGATCTCTTTGTACGTATAAAAAGCAATCTGCTCTGCTTTTACTGCCAGAGATGTGCTCTAAGTTTAGACACACCTAAAGAGTAGGTTAGTAGCAAGCTTTTACTCCTATAAGACATCTGAACCAGAACCAAGGATGCACGATGATGTGACTCAGAAGGATATTTTTGGTTCAATTATTTTGACAACACGTAACTAGCATACAACGTGTTGGGGATAGTCCAGAATAGGAGTGAATCAGTAAGCAATTAGGTCATCGAAAATGACAATCGTAATTATGATGGGAGTTTCATAAACAAAATGTATCACGAAAACATTTAATTGATATCCCCAACAAAATATTTACATTGCATGTAGCCTGCAATGTACAGCCCAGCACACATGGTAATTTACTACCAAAAAGCGAACAATTTTATGGGTGTCCGAATACGAAATTTAACAAATGCCTTCATGAAATGCAAATATTAATATTCAAACACTGAAATTCGCATCTGATTACAAGTGTTTTCTCTCACAATCCTACGATTTATAACGTTTTGACAATAAATTGAATTGCCTCATCTGCTTTTGGCTGTGGTAATAATCAGATTCATGCCCAAACGTTTGCTCAAACTTTTTGGATCCATATTATCGGTCTTATTTCTTACATGCCATCACACATTGGAATTATCTTCCAAAGGTTTCAATTTAACAATGATGACGGTACCTGTCCTAATGTTGTGGCAATTGCCAATTAAATTGAATTGATGGAATACATCCCAAATTTGATATTCACTTACTGATTGTAGGGTAGCCTACTGAGTTGCGCTGAATATATTTTATTTATTGAGTTATATCACTCATAAAAATGCAAACCCTGTAACAGTAGATTTGTTATGAACATCGACATTATCTGATGAACAGCCAGTTTTAATTAAGATTGAAATGTTTGTCATGTGACACTTGGCATTAAAAGAAGCTCATTCGAATTAGCCAAGATAGTCTATGTCGATCCAATAATAGAAACGTATTTACATGATTTGGTAATCAAGAAGAATTTTGAACATGCAGGTCCAGAGTTATCACTGTGACAGTTTCCTACCAAAGTAGCCACACGTTTGCTAGGATGTTTTTTTTTTGCAGAATGGAAATTAATGTAACCAGTTTAACGCCTTCAAGATTTTTGTTTTCCCCGGAAGGCGGACCAGACCAATTTGGACTGGATTTGTCTTCTCCAATAATTTTGAACATGTAGGCCTAGGTCCAGAATTGTGACTGTGTTATAGTTTCCCATCAAAGTACATATTTGATAGGCTGTCTTGCATTTTTGCAGAAGTGAAATAAATGTAACCAGTTTAACGTCATCGAGATCAGCTGTTTTCACTGGAAGGTATGCCATTTTGGACTGGATGCCTCTTCTCCTATGCAGGCCTAGGTCCAAAATTGTCCCTGTGTCAGTTTCCATCGCAATACATATTTGCTAGGCTGTTTGTATTTTTTGTAGAAGGGAAATGAACGTAACCAGTTTAACGTCTTCAAGATCAGCTGTTTGTCATGGAAGGTAGGCCATTTTGTGCTGGATTCCTCTTCTCCCCATCTTACGTCGCTGACAGCAGACCTAGCTAGTTCGGATTGGGGATTACGGGAGACAGCTATTGTAGTCGATGAATAATGATGCGTGGTTGCTACGCTACCAGAATGAGAGGTAACCAGGGCTCAGGAGCAGACCCTCAAAAGTCAGCATTTTTGGAGGTGCCATGCCCCCAAAAGCAGGTGCCCCATGGTATATTGGTCATGGTGTCTAGTTCACTTTCAGCACGTTTATCGGCGAAACGAGGCTTTTCGTGGACGGTAAAACGGTCGTTTCTTGGGGGAGAAATCGGGGTCAACATCACGAAATATCGATCGGGCTTAGCGCTAATGGCAGCAATGTCAAAATTTCGAATCGCTGAATTTGGGCCTTTTTCAGCAGGGAACCAAACGAGCGTCAACGCATGCTGGGCAAACGGGTGAAATTCCACGTTATGACAGCCTGTTAGTTAGTTAGCAGTGATTTACTGAGATTAGTCGCAATAATTCGGGCAGCTAAAGCAGTGCTGTAGCACAGCTTCGAGGGGTAGGCCTACATGTACACAAGCTGATAGAAGGAAACATGTTTATCGCTTACCTAGCGAGCGGACCAGATCGCTTGGCTCTCTGGCTGAGAATTTTCTCGACAACCGATACATTCCCGTTTCTAGCTGCATCCAGCAGTTCCTGGTCTTTTCCCATTTCCTAGTATTTCGTCGTTAACATATTTCCGATAGATTGGCATACACAGTTTCAGCTGTACACTCCGCCATATTGCTAATGGAACACGCGCGCGGCGCCGCCCGGCGGCCACAAGGACAAGCACACCTGCAAACGACCCAAATTCCAACCTTTCCAGAACCTTTTCCCGGCACACGACGATTACATTTTCAACGCGTCGGCACGAATTATGAAAGTTTAACTTTCTAATGCGATAAATAGAGACTCCTTATCCGTTATCTTTTGACGCAAACAAGACACGCGAAATCGAAACGAAAACAAGGCAGTTCGATGCGAGCGCCACCCGTTAACGACAAGGCCAACTAGGGCATTCGAATGTGGCACTCCTTGTGGAATAACAGCGACGAAAATCGGAGTTTATTGTTAAAAGTATGCAAATGATTGACGTTTTTCGTTAATGACAACTTCGGGGATGCACTGGGGACGAAATGCTTCATTAGCAGGCGAGCTTTTTGTCTGAGTGAGCGTACTATGTCCGGACAACATTGGATATCGCTTTCGTTAACGTTAGGCCTAGTGGGTGTTGCTCTCTCAGCTGTCTCCTTACGCACTTGTAAGTAAAGTACATTTAAACTGTAATAAATACAATTTTGTGTAGTTTAGCAACCGCTACGTATTCGCGAAGTTATTCCGCTCTATCGTGGTCGAGATTCTCACGCACCTATGCCATAATGTGTCGCTCTGGTTATCCTTTAAATCTGTGAATCATGCATGTGATTTCATTAACTTTCGTTGTAACTACCAGTGTCTTACATTTTAAACAATATCGTTAAAGGAAGTCCTCATTTCGCGTGCTGCGGGTGACTCAAATCTCCTGAAATGTGAAGGGGGCGTGTTGGCAATTGCACTGAGTGACCTCGGCCACCTCGCTTGACCCCAAAACAGCAATGTGCTCTGGGATCCAGTCATTGCAAAATTCCTATTGACAGAGCTTATTTTCCCTAGAAAATCTACCAACAAACATGGAACACCTGCAATTTTAAGGATGCAATAGATTGTTTTAACTATTGCGTAATTGAATTAACATCGCAATTGCGGGGAAAACTTTTTGAAAAACAAATATGGCACGCCATGGCCAGTCAAGAAAATTTGGCTCGGAAAATCGCTGCATACAGGGCAACGCAAAAGTCTCTACTTTTCATGTATTTCAACATACGGTACCCTCCATCAGACTCGATCAGTGGCTGACAAACCAAAACCACATTTTGTGACCGCCTGCTGTTTTAGCTTATCACATGTGATTAAATTTATTGGTGGCTCAGTCAAGTTGAGACTCAACCTAATACAGTTTGAAATTTGGTCAGAAGTGCCTCAGAGCAGCAAAATAGTAGAATGATGCCAACTTTTATATGTATTACTCCCCAGCAATGAAAATGTGTAAATTTGGGTATAAGCAAATCAACTTTCACGCATCTCTTTGAATTTAGTTAATATTTATGCCCTCGTCTGGACAAGACACTAACGTGGTCTTTCTATACTTGTTTAAATTTGTCTATTGCTATCGGTACTTAAAGAAGATAGAATCAAGCACCAGAATATTTGATGTCCAAATCTTGTTCTCTTTCCTATTTGTTCAAATTTAAAAAAAATCTTGGTAATGGTTAGGTTTTTAATTTCGGATCCATACAGTTTGTCGTATTTTTTGCATTCTTGCCATCAAATGTTGTAATAGGCTACTATTCCAAAGGAAAGCCTTAATAATTTAAAAATGATGATGGTGTCTACTGTACTGGCTGTCCACATTAATACAGTGCATGGTAACTTCCGATGATATACACTTTCTGCTATGATGGTAGAAAACTGAGTTGAAAAGAATTGGAGTAGTCATATTTATTCATAACAGAATATTTGCGCCAAGAGAAGTTTGAGCTTACATGTATACATACCATGAATGTATGATCTACAAGTTTGCCGATTGTTATTGCATCTGCAATGAAGTATTCTGTAACCGAATAACCATGCAACTATGCTCAAAATCTCTTGTTTAGGAATTGTATATTATTATGTGTTCTTCATAACATTTTATTTACATTTATGATTGTCAAAGTGACCAGTTTGTATCTAAACAAAATTTAAACATGTCAGTAAGAATAACATTCCAATTATTAATCTGCACACTTTGTCCCAATACACTTTCTATTCTGTTAATCTTTAAGTGCCACCGACGTCCACCGTAGTATTTCAGCTCGATGTCAATGACAGTACAACCATTTCATCACCACTGTCTCGTCTTGTCACAATACCAGCCAGCACCACTCTGATCTTCGGTTGGACTGAAATCCCACCTGTGGTCAACTATGTGCTGTTTCAAGCTCACACTCAAACCGCTCCACTGGTGATGTCCTACGACAACGATTTAGTTTTTGGCAATTACGTGAATTCCACAAATGCAGGCTTAGTTGTCCTTTTGGGACCGACTGCGGTCAGTGCTACGGTGTACGTTACGAACCCTTCCAACGAGAACATTACATCCCTCTTAGTGACCACTGGGTATAATGAACAAGGTAATTGCGAGCTTATTAGACCATTGCCAAAGGTCTCGCGTCATTAAAAAGCCATTTCAGATTCCTAATCATGGATTCAAACCGCTTCCAGCACCTATACCAGGAGCTTGCAACATGGAATTTGACGTGGAAATTGCACCGTACTTAAAAATATTTTATAACAGAATGAAGAAATGGGTATTGTTCCAAAAAAGTAACATAGGGTATCCCAGAGGAATGCCAATACCTTCTTGTGACCGAAGCATCATGCAAATTCAATACTCGGCATACGAGTATTTCATGAAAGAGAGAGTTTTGACAGAGGAGGAATATTTCCATGGCGTGGAAGCCATGCTCTCAGTTGATTCAATTGAGAAAAACGGGTTAAAGGTAAGAAAACTTTATGCTATAACATTCTCAACAGTTGTCTTCCTCTTATTTCTCCCTTTATTTTCTAAAATATCCCCACTGCCAATATTATTTCCTTGCCTTTAAATCTTTCACTCCCTAAATTTTCATTTTTCATTATTTTCAATCCATTTCATTCATTCACATCAAGGTTTCACACCCACTCAATTTAATTACCTTTTCATTTCTCCATTTCCACATGTATTATCATATCCTCACGATTGTATTTCATTCAATCCCATCATTTGCCCCAAAACTCAGATATTAACGAAACAAAAAATTCAAAATATCGCAGCAATATCATTTTATCACTAAATATCGTTTTAATACGCCTGTAGTTAAAGCATCAACAACAATTGTTTTACTGTCACAAGCTCATTCACATGGGCAATCACATGTGCTTTGACTCATCCAAAATTATCAAGTAGTTTGCACTGCTTTTTCTGTCTGGTTATTAGTCAGTTGCAATGACTCAAATGGGAAGACCTTTCAACGCAAGGGCATGTCGTGAAATGTATATCTTTCCTTTGAAGATGATGTACTTTTCTAAAACATATTTACAGCCCAGAAATTTAAGAGTCTTTTGGATTTGCAATTGCAAATTCCATGGCTTTTCAATGACTTCAAAACATTTTCAGTGCCAACTAAAATGTGACCGTTCAAGTGGTATGATATCACAAAATTGTGATTTTTAGAAACATCCTCTATTACAGTGATGACATGATAATTGGTCAAAAACACGGCGAAGGTGACATTTTTTGCAAAACTAATATAAATTTCATGACTTTTCCATTACACCCATGACCGGAAAAAATAAAAATTCTGCATACTCGAGTACATTGGGTGCAAGCTTAGTTGACGTTGCATTAGATAAAAACGATTATCAATCTTACATTTCACGGATTAATTTACCAATAGAAGCCATATAATGGCTTGTTATGGTGCGATTCTTGGCGCCAAGTATTCTTTTAACTAAAGTGGTGTGAGCTCGGGAATTACATTTGTGGTTTTATAAAAACAAAGTTGACTCTCGTTTTACAAAAAAGCACTGTCCATTTAAGAAGTGAAAGTTGCTGTGATAAGGTTTTGTGCATGGTATTGTACACTGTACTTCCCTATAGTGGAACAGGTTCGCTGAAGTGCAGCCAAGATGTTAAATTATTGGCTTTCGAGTGTTCCTCTTTTATTCCTCGTCCTAAAAGTTACCCAATTTTCAATCTGCTATTGTATATAAACTGCCCTTAAAACTGCACGAGAGGAAAAAGATTTAGTGCCTAGAGTACAGAAAAGGTCAAGAGTTGTATCAGCCTTTGGTGACCTGACCTGTATGAAGGATAGAACTTTAGGTGTTTTAGATTTGTTTAGAAAATTGCAGTGCAGCTTTATTGAATCTTCATTTGTCAGTGCTTTCGAGTTTAATCGGTATTTAAAAATTAAATAAATTACTAATGTTTACTGGTAAATAATTAATGGATAAAATTATTTTCAATAAATAAGTGTGCTAGTCTGGGCTTATTAAATGTAAAAGATAAACGGCTTTTCTTATCGGTCAACAGCAACATGAACTAGTATTAGGAAACAAAAATAACGTATACATGTATACCAGGAATGACGATTACAGAAAAACATTAAACAGGGTTCCCCCAGAAATGAAATTTTAACTTCCCTAAAATTTCAGGTTTTAAAACAGTAAAAGTGGAAAAAGTGGAAAATAAATTTACTTTGAAAAAGTCAGGAAAATTAAACTAATTTAATCATATACTGAAAGTTATGGTAAAAAGAACGCAACGAAATTATTTCTTTTTCTAAAAAAACGAAAAAGAAATCATTTGGCTGTGTTTTTTATAATAATTTTCTGATTTTACCAGCCACTTGGATGAGTGATTTCTAATTAATCATATACTTTGCAAAGCTATTTATTTGTTAATACTAAAATGAAGGGATGACAAGCAATTCCCTGGAAATTGTAACGAAATTGCTAATTTTGCAAAAAATACTTATCTAAATATTTGCTGTTTCTGTATGAAAATAAAATTGGCGTCCTATCTCCTGTTTAGGTATAACAAGCAATAAATATAGCATTCCATAAATCGGCATATGGCATACGTTTGCATTTTCAATGGTCATGGAAGTTGAAAATTATATGTCTGGGGAAACTGCGAAATATGACTTGCCAATGTAAGGAATGCTACATGTATATTTATTGCATATCATATACAGTATAAACAGGAGACAGGACGCAAATGTTCACAAGGAAACTGCAAATTTGGATTTTTTTTTAAATGGACAATTTCATAATTAATTTCTTTCACAGAATTGCTTTCCATCTCTAATTTTCGAGCTAACCAATTTGCGAAATATGCTTTTGATTTGTTGAATTTCCCTGACTTTTTCAAAGTAAATAAGTTTTTCCTGACTTTTCAATTTCCCCGACTTTCCGGTTTTCCAGGTCTGGCGGAACCGTGTAAGACCAAATTATGCGTATTAACCAAGCTATAATTAGTCGAAAATGTGTTTTTCACCAGACTGGCTATCCAGCATCAGAAGACTTTCTGACTAGACTATGTCAATTTGTTTTGCGAATTTGTTTGACAACTATGAATAAAGGCAGTTATCGAGAAGCACAAGCACTCCAGCTCCACCATAACTTTACTTTGGGAAAGTTAATACTTTGGCAATTCAACTTCTTATGACACTAGCATTATGCTGCAAGTTCAAAGAAGGTGGTCATTCGAGGTCCACTCGTTTTGTCCGCAATAAGACGACCATTTCCATGTTAATTAGGTCCACCGTCGCAGTCAACAACTGCAGTGTAGTCAAAAGCTGACCCATTTGAATATTTTATGTACCAGGGCTGTAATATCGACATTTCCAAGAGTGGAAAAACAGAGGAATTGAAAGCCCCAGGCTTTTATCGTTAGTGGTCATAAGTTCTTTTTCCATAATACATACGACTTTCAACGCTGCAGCATTTTGACCCTCTTTGTCCCTCGCCCTCTCCCCCCCTTCGTGTTAGTGTAAAACTAACACCATTTCTCGGTCATCCATATTTATTATACAATTTGGTAGCGGCTGAAATCGCTTAAAAGGTTCTGCCAAAATGTGTGGACATCATGTGTCCGAATGCCACGACCCTCTCTGGAGAATAACTATAATGGCCAATGTCTTGCTGAGGATACGAGCCTCCTTTGATGGGCACCTTTTCCGCTAACTCATCATCCCAAATTTCCCCAAAAATCCGCTTTTCACAGCTTTTTCTACTTTCGGCTGTATAATTTGAATATACAGTACATGTTGTCTACACGCATCATAGAACTTTGTCGCCCATTTCGCATTATCATAGGCTGTTTTTTGGCACATTTGAATTTACTGGTTTCTGTAAAGTTTTCCAAAGTTGCTTCCAGACAAATTCCGGACGCTATCTGACTCCTTGCTGCCTTATTGACCTAAGAATATAAACTTTGATAGTAGCCTAACATCCGGCAGTGTTATGTCCTCGCATAAACTGCTGTTTATGTAATGGGCCGTCCATGAATGGCACCAATGAATTCAAAAGTAAATGCATTTTGATGCAATTGTATCATGAAGTGATTGCATTAGGCGACGTTCACATATTATGTCATCACTTTTTCGCGATTTTCAGACCACGAAGTTATCTTTTTATCATTTGTCATCATTTCCATTTAGACAGTAACTAAGTTAAATGATAATGATGTAATTTTTGTGACGTAACATGTATACCCCAACATTAACAACCTAAATCAAGAATATAGCCAGAAATAGACCAGAAATGATGAACTCTAAGCCCATAAAAGTAATAATGAAGCAAATCGTATAAGAAAAAAAACGTCTTTGACACATTTGTTTTGCTATAAAATGAATTTTCTTTTGCAAGAAAATATTGGTTCAAAGGCGAGTTCAAAAGTACTTTACCGTATATGCATTTTGATACAATTGCATTATGAAGTGAATTGCTTTTGGGAAAGATCAAATATAAAATTAACTGAATAGCCAATTACTGTAAAAACATATGCAAATTCGCATTACAAAATCATAACACTCAGAATTTCAGTCAGTCATCTAGTTATTTGGCTTCAGTACTTGATTTTTGCACAAAAAAACATAAAAGTTGATTTAACTAAAACCTTTTCTATTATTGGTCATTTAATGTTAATAAGTTTTCATAAGTTTTATTGCTATATTTGCCTAAATTCATTTTTCTTTCATTATTAGTTAATTATTGTTACTTTTGGGGACATCCTGCATTCCATTGGTATTCTCGGTGACCAACATAAAGAGGTTGAACTGAGACTTCGTATGCGAATAACAGGTAGAGAGGGAAGAGAGAGTAGCCATAAAATTGAAGCAAATACAATCGTGTCCATCCGTGGACATCATTTTACGAATCAATGATTGCACTACTTACTCAAGCGACCATAGTCCTTTATCACGTGACAACTCCCTCCCTGTATCGGCCAATATTTCAATGGCAAACTTGTATGGTCGAAAGCCACTTAAAATACGTCCCTAACAATGCGATTGCCAGTCTTTTTTCAAATGGCTCTCAAAATTATATAGCATTCAATTTAGACGAAACGTCTACAGTGTAGTGTTTGTGGTGCTGCAAGTAATATTTTAGGGACAAGAACGTGGGTCTGCATAGAAAATAAATGTCGAGGGTTGTCTGCAAAAACTGTCCATGTCTCCGTTAAATTAGACCTTATGAAAGCAGTCATAGAAACATGACAGACCTAACTTCTGGAATCATTGCACGATTGACCCACGCAGACTGCCCAATAAAGCAAACGTGTTATTTGCACTCTTTCATATGAATTTCATCTGATCTGCTTGAAATAGTTGAGCTCATCTCTAGCGTTTTCAAATGCCTTTTAAAAACCAATTCTCCAATGATTTAGATTCGAAAATACTGCAAAACGTCATTGAAAAATTAACGTTGATGTAAAAATGTGAAGGGTGCCAAACAATAACGTTTTAAGTGCCTGGAAATCAACTGAAAAAAACTGTTTGGACAAAATTTAGTACAAAAACAATAGGTACAGACGTTGTACAACATTGAAGTTAAATTATGAAAAACGAAATTAACACATTGTGAAAAAACATTTGGATTGTGCGCAACACAAAACGTTGTGTCCTAACTCCAAATTTATTGCACCCCCAACAAACGTTAATAAAACACATTTTCTCGTTGATCTCATTGCTGTATTTTTTTCATTTTTCATTGGGTATGGGGTTGCCTTGACGTTCAGGTTTTGAAATCTCTCGTCTGAAACTTTTTTTTCAAAACACTAACTTAATTCTATGGGCTTAACCATGCATGAATAACCTTTGCTCATTTCCACCCTAAAATAGCAACGTTTGCTTTAGTGATTTTTATCATTATACCCTGGATATCTGCAGTTTTTTAGGGCTGTACTACAGAATGTGCCCAACTGCGCCATATAGACACTATGAGAAAGTGAGCTTCTCCTAACGGCTCGTAGGCTGGCCGTGATTACCTGGCTGTTAGGGGCAGCTAAATAAATTACTGTAGGTGTAGGATGGCCCATGCAGTACGATGTATTAAGCTAAAAAAATTTTGGGGCTTCAGGCACTTCCAACGTTATGGTGTAGCACCCTTCATGTAGTAATTAACTGAAATTGGAATTCCTGAATTATCATCATCTTGCATAATGTGTTTTGTTTTCCAGGCAACTTCGAGGCAGTCAGGGCCCTTCACAAGGATAGCTTTCAATTCGATCCCAGGACAGGGGGTTGTGTTCAACATCATTGTTAAAGACATCAATAATGCATCTTGGAAGGCAGCTTACACTCCTGCAGTATCTTATGGTTGCGATATTCGAAACGATATCAAAAATTGTGATATTTTAAGTAAGCTTACCTGGTTTCCTACAGTTTCTCGAAATGACAGGGTGAAGCAAATTTAAATCGTCTTAATTCTTTTTGCCTTGCCCTGTACAATCGCATTAACCTTTGGTGAAGCTGATACCAACTTTTCTCTATTTGGATTTTTAAGTTCGTCCATTTGGTTGGATATTTTGTGTGATTTGTGCACTCGTCGGATTTTTCTTGTGCTTCTTTGGTCACAGATTCTTTAAAATCGGTAAGTTTTTGGTTTACATGGCAGAAATTGATTGCTCAAGTGTGGTTAATTCAGATTATGTAATATATTTGTTTAATTAAGATTATTTGATATTAGTTTACTTAAGATTATGTGATGTTAGTTTACTTGAGATTATGTAATATTAGATTAATTAAGATTATGTATCATTAGATTAATTACGATTGTGGTCGTCTAAGATTCAGAGATGTAATTAACCTTTGAGATTGCATACATAATGACGATATCTGCAAAATGTACATGTATTTTCATTCAGTTTAGCGTATTCCAATATTATAAAATTGGTAAAGTAAATCCAGAAAGAAATGAACATGAAACCTAGTTTTCTTGAGGTTCGTTGTACAGTCCGTTCCATGTTTGCTGTTTTCAAAATAAATGAAACGATTTTATTTTCATAAAAAAATATGTGGTAAGCCAAAAGCAGTACATCATGGATCTACATAAACTTTGCATAGATGTTCATCTGCATGAACAAATATATCGCTAGAAATTTATATCTTTGCTGGTATTGATTTTGGTATCGTCTTAGCATTAAAAACCACTTGGGCTTGTCCTGAAACATTCATGTTGGCAGGCTCATAAATTCTTTGGAAATTTAAATATGTTGAAACATTAACCAGAACCATACGCTTTGAAGATTGATATTTGATTGTTAATTTATTTTCTGTTTCATTCAAGAATTATTCGTGTTTGGATTTCTCACACTTGCTCTGATAACGTTCATTTTAATAACCAAATACTCAGATGCAGATTATGCTGGTAGGTTTTTGACATTCTTTTTCTTTAATAATTTTTGTTGTAGTAGTATTTCAATTTGTGTGTCATTTTTGTATTCACATGTATAGTGCGAACTTCGATGACCATTTTAGTGGGTATTGTGGGAGGCCTTACTTGGGTCGCAATTTGGTGGTTTGCTGGAGTCCCCATTTTTTCCATCGTCCTTGTTAGTTTGGATTTGGGATTCATGTATGCTTGTGTAGTTTTTTACACGCCTGTTGGTAAGAAACCAACATATTCCAACCAAATACGTGCGTATGATACACATAATTAGTAATCGAATCTCCATTACTTCATCTAAAGGCGATTTAGGTATATTGAAAAACAGCTTTAATTTTTGGATGTCATTCTGGTGTATTATTCTACTGACCGAACTCTTCCTAATGTGCACAATGCATAAAGTTAGTGGTCATTTAAATTACAGTTTTAGTCGGTTGCAGCAGACTGTTGTATTTAGCAAAACGCGCTGTATAAATATATGAATGAGCAGCCCATAAAGTTCTTGTAATGTTACTGCAGTATATTGGGATAGAAATCTTTGTCAATTTCTAAAATCTAAATAACAACAGAATGGCTCAACCGACCAAAATTTCAACAATTTTGCATTTCTGTTATTACTTTTTTAAGATATAAATTGCATTTTTTTTCCAGTTAAGTATTGTTAGTTGTGCTGTAGTAGGTTCCTACGGTACTATTCTATTGCTGGATCTTTATTTGGGAACAAACTTAGTGTACATTATATTAAACATCATTCAACGTGCTGTTATCCAGGACTTCAACCTGCTGAATTTGCACACTCCATTCCAAATAAGTGGTAAGCTTTTGTGACATTGTCAAATCAGTGGGGGGGGTCACAATTAATCCATATAACAAAACTAACGCCTTCCATTGTTAGACTATGGGGAGTTTGGGCCTTCTCAAAACATTACAATTATTTCTACACTAGATCTGAAACTAAATCTAAAAGCGTAAATAGTTGAATATCAAAAGTTTCACAAGTTATTGGTGTATATTGGGAATTTTTTCATGTTTGAGTCATTGGCATTCATTTTTAAAACTGTTATAATCCTGTTTTGCAATTGGGCTCATAGCAAACGCCCATAAAAGTATTGCTGGTAACAAATTGCAATTTCTCATTTTTTCACATTTTATTTCAGAAATCTGTTTGAGCGTTGTATGGGCGTTTATGGCAATGGCAGGCATTTGCTTTCAAGTGTTACGGGAACGAAGGCGCGCCCCCTTCCCCCCACCCCCATACCTGACCTGGAGAGCAACGTTCATAACAACCAGTCACGTACCATCAAGGGCTTCTAATGTAGATGATGAAAGGCGCCCCCTACTTGGCAGTGATTCCTTACAGCAAGACTACCATACAGTACATGCAGAAACGCCATCTGAACCTCAAGCGGACTATCCCACAGCACACGCAGAAACCCCATCTGATCAAGTTGACCATCGTCCAGCACACGCGGAAACGCCATCAGCATCTCAAGTTGACCAGTTGCCAAAGGCATAGGTCATTCCATCTCTAATAGGTTCACCCCACTGAGATTTTTTTTCCAGTTTTCAACTAATTCCCGAAGTAATACGGCTTTTTAATAAATGAAATTATGAAAAATCAGAAAATAAATGAAATATTAAATTTAAATGAAACGTCAACAATTCCAACTTTGTAGTTTGAAATTTTGACTGCATGCAGAATAGGATTCGGGCGCATAACTTGATTGGCTTTGATAAAAATTGTGTGACTGACTCCCACATACTGTAGTCAAGGGAATTGGCAATAAAAGCATGCCAGATCAGATTAATGCAATCAGTAATCAAAACAAGCTTGTAATGAAACTCCCATTATTTGCTGAACATGGCAGTTATTTTGAGAAAAAAATATAAAGGGTGTCTGCGCTGAAGGATTAAAGTCATCGATGAAAATAAGGCTTTGATTGACATAATAGTTGACAAATTTAGAACAGATTGCCAGAAAACTTTCATTAATTGCTGGACATGGTAATTACTTTGAAAAAAATATACAGGGTGCATGCGCTGAAGGATTAAAGTCACTGATGAAAAATAGGCTTTCATTGTCAAATTATTTGATAAACCAAAAAAATGATTGCCAGAAAATTTTTATTATTTCTTGGACATGGCAATTACTTTAAAAAAATATACAGGGTGCATACACGCTGAAGGATTATGCTCGGCGATGAAAATTGGGTTCATTGAGAAATGGTAACAACAGAGTAACTGATTTTGCACATAAACTAAACAACTTATGAAAATATTACAAACTGACCTGATTTGTAGAGGACTGGAACAATAAGTTTCATCAAAAATTTTAACTACGAAGCCGTCAATTCAGTTTATATTAACATACATTATGAGAATTACGAGTATTATACATAGGATTGATTTAAGGTATTTCCCACCAATTACGGCGTCATTAAATTCACAGTCAATACGACAATACCATCGTAGTTTTGTCATTTGTTCAAATACCAAATACATGTACAGTATATCGACATGTAGAAGTAAGCAGACCTGTCAAAAACGAGTAAACCACTAAGTAAACCGCATGGGGATGTCTTTTTAGAATGCAAAATGATCTTTTATCTTTTGTCATATTTTTTTTCATATTTATTGGCATTCGTGACATTTCACTCATACTCGTATCTTGTCTTCGCTAATCCCCCGTTAAGCTTCCATCCCGGCATTCCCAGCGGAATTTTAATCCGTATAGTTTTCAGGAGATTAAGTCTCACCAAAGGTATGCACTATGCATGTGTGCCATTTCAATACAATATTCGTGCATCTGGTTTTTAAACAGGCTGGATCCAGCATTTGAAATATGCGTTCAAGAATTATGAATATCGTCTAAAACCGAAGGGCGGTTTTAAAGATTTTGCATGAATATTTAATCCTTGTTCATTATTCAGAGAGATGATGATTAAGGCGTGCTTGGTTTTTGCCTAAATGCTGACATTGTCAAACAACTAAACTTTTTTCCCCACAACTTGCAATACGTTTTATGTCAATGAATTTAAAAATAATTCTTAAAATTAAGTATAAATGTAAATAACGTATTACTGAACATACTGAACAATGACCACATTGTTCAATGAGTCACAAGTTAGTACTTGATAATAATAACTCTTGCTTCTCCAATTGCTGTTGCTGAACATCACAAGCCACCTTTTAAAATGGCTTGTTTTATTGATACCCTTCAATTAAAATATTTTAAATCTCAGAATAAAATTAACCAAGACTTGCGCCACCCATTGTATAATACATTATGAGAATAAACAGTGTTTGAACAAGAAATAAGTGCGCACATACAGAAAACAGGATTATGCAAAACCGCTAATTGTGTAAAGTCATGCTTTGTTTCTTGCCAAACGTCTTTCCATAGCAAACCTGACAATGTTTTTTTTTACAAGTCAGAAAACATGCCTCGAATGTTGAATCATTTCAGAGGCAACAAAAGCTCGCAAAAAACGTGGACATTTTTGTTAGATGTAAGACTGAAACAATGCACCAAAGCTGGTAATAATGAGTGACGGACTGCTCCAGTGTTTTATAAGCCCATATCTTCAATGAACATCTGCTCTAGTAATTCAAAGCTTCATAACTAAGCATGATAATCCATGGACAATAAGTTCCCCAGAGGCAATCAAAGGCCCCTGGAAAAAACCTAAAACCAAGGGATGAGCTTTTCAGAACTGACTTAGCATTGAATGGGGCCATGAATTATTCATGGGAAGACATCTTTGGCCCGAAAATTGCGTGTGAACAGGTTAATTGGCCAATAAACGGAAACTTTATCGTGCGGTTCAAGGTATAAAACGAAATTGTATGGAAATAACCTTATTACAAAAGCCCGGTCATCGGAGTGGTGGTGCACATCGTGTTGTTTTTATTATCTGATCAAGTTAAAATTGTCTCATGTCAAGCAAAGTTAGGAGTGAAGGGGAGAGAGAGATTTACAGGTACGTTTCATGTTTTGCAGGCATAAGTTTTTAACTGTGATAATAATCTCACAGCATCGGACCTACATGTACATGTACATGTAGCTGGGTATCGTTAAGTTCTATGTGAAACGTTTAAAATACAGATTTTTTGAAAATATAATTTAAACTTAGTTTGTTGAACTATCCATATAATAAATGTTCATGGTTTTTTTTCTTGAAATACAACTGTAAAGTTGGCGATTTATTGGCATTTTACGCCATGTTGGAAAAACGAAATTTAGTTATTTTTTGCATTCTAGAACGTCTTCCTATTTGTCATCTCACGTTCGACGGTTGCCATGGTTGCCACGTGCGCCGCCTCCTCGTGTATCGTCTCCTAACTATTCGACGAATTGCACGTGACGAGCGGAAAATTCAAAATCCGCAAAAACGCACTAAACTATACTACGTATATCAAGTTAAGAATGGTAAATTTCACTCTGTCCTCTATTGGACGTTTATGCACCTTTCACTTGGTTGGCATAGAAAGGTAAATACGACTACTTGTGCAGTTATGACAGCACGTGCCCAAATTGGAATTCTGCATGATGCCTCCTTTTTTGAATTTGCGCCTAAATTTGTGTATTTTATAGCAAATATTACACTTGTCATTTCCTAGGTTAATTTTTTAAGATTGTGGTGAATTTATAACTGAAATCACTCAATAGTTCCACTTAATAAGACTATTTCATAATATGAAGTATCCTAGCCAATAAATACTTTTCTGCAACTGTAGACTACTTGTAAATCGGCTCTACATGTATAATGCCGTTAATGGGAAGAGTGTAATCGAGCACTGTTAACCTGATACATGTATGTACTATGAACTACCAGTACATGCTAGCGCTAGAAGAACCAATCCGTTTAATTAAACATATGACGTCACATGTATAAATGGTATCAGCATGATTTTAATGGCAACAATCATATTCACACACGCTCACATGTGACGAAGATATCGTTCGAAATAAAATATTTACAAATATATATTTATATATTTATACATGTACAAGAATGATGATGAAAATGAAGAGGACCCTTGTTCCTGATATGAAACAAAATGCTAGGGAAATTTAGAATCGAGATGAAGCCACAAATAACCGTTTGATTGGATTGGATATAGATGGCAACACCTCCATGCAGATACAGGGTGCCTGTGAAATTGAAAACGACTGCAACAGTTGCTCGAGATGATGCGGTCGTTACTCAGAAATTTATACCCAGGTGTAACGTGATGATAAAAATTCCCAGGCGATAACATTATGATGAACAATATGTGAAAAAAAAAACATTTCGACAGGGTGTCCATAAAATCTTGGATAATAGCTGTCGAATTTGTTAACTTAGCGCCAAAATGCAGCGTTTCTTGATATCCTTTGCATGCAAAAATCTTTCGTCAGCCTTAGGAATTTAAAAGTTTCGCTATTCCAGGACTTTGCTTCGTTCCAGATTTACACTCTCAAAATTCAATTTATTAATGACATACCCAATGCATTGGAATTGTTTGTGAAATTTCCGGACATCTGGTATTTAAAATCTTGAATTTTCTGGACGTTTCAAAAATGTTATATAAATTCAAGTGGTTTCTATTTTGGTTCTATTTTTTTGATTTCCTAAAGGCTAACGCAAGGCAAATTGTGCATATTTTAATATAACGACAAATCAATTAAAATACAAGAAAAATATTGACAACAATTTTCTGCATGGGGTGGCAGCGGGAAAGCAGTTCAAAGATTTATGTGGCAAATACTGCGAATGCATCGACGACATCGCTTATTGCATGGCGCAAGATCATCGCAAAATCAAAAAAATTGATTGTAAACAGCAATTTACGAGGACTCGTAAGCGATATACAGAGTGTCCAAATCGTCATATCGATATTTGTGCAGACTTTTATATTTGGCTTTCATCTTTCAAAAACGAAATTCTCGCAAAATGTATACGACTGTATTTACAATATCCTTCGTTACGAGAGAGAAAAATTTTCATTTTCCGTCCTCAGAATGTACTTTTTGTCCATTATAGAGGGAGCTCTAGTAGTTAAAAATACCCTGTAGATCCGGAGATGACCGGCTGCAATAAAATACCACGACTAATGTAATTAAGCTGTATCATTTAAAGTGAAAATGATTGCAAATTGAATAACCTCGATTTTGAACCAAACAAAGTGCAGCCAAAACCAAAAAATTCAAGAAGGTAATAATCAAAGCATCACATTGAACAGGTGCCTAGAAACATGCTGCACTGCCCAGAAGTAAGATCAAGCAGACGAACCAAGCAAACGAGAAATAAGTCGGACCTTATTATAAAACTCGTAATGAAACCATGCATATTTTAAACAGTTTAACCAAACTTGCTTCAAATCAATCTTGTAAGGGTCCGACAATGTTAACTTCGGTTCAGTATACAGTACAAGCAACTGGTAAATGTGGGCATTACAAAGCTCCGCAACCATCTAAATAAACCTGCTGGTTCTAGGCTATAACATAGTCAATCCAGGGTGATCATAAAGTCCCTCCCTCGTTACAAAAATTAATATTTAAAAAAATGTTCCAGTTATAAGGAACAAATTTTGGAAAAGGTAGAACTAGTTTTTTATTTCACGTGTTTGATTCACAGGGAGTGTCAGCAGGTGGCGCTGTTGCTACTCTAAAATGCAATTCACATGAGAAAACCTTGTTATCAAAAACAATTAGCATTGTGGACCCCATCTCAGGGGGTCCAGAGGGTCAAAGTCATATGGCGCATTTAACTAGATTTGGATGAACTATTAGTAAAGTCTGTTCCAATCAGAACGCCATGCGTTAAATCCATAAATTCGAGCTTTAAGTGATACTTCCACCTTTTCATAAGGACAGGAAAATCAATGGCTGTCGCTCGAATTTGTTTCCATTATTACATTTATTGTGTAGCCAAACTCAAGAGGAATAATTTACCAGCATTTATACACACATCCTCTAACAGTGGGCTTGCCCTGACAGCATATAAGCATGGCTGGGCAGCATGTAAATTGTTTTGCTTTTCCTAATCTAATCTGACCTGACCTAACCTAATCTAACCAAACCTAAGTTACCTAACCTATAACCAATAAGCATAAGTTAGGTCAAGTCAGGTTAGATTACCTTAGATTAGTTTAGGTGTGTTTTGCAAGTAGCCCCACAAAGCCTTATGAGCTATTAGGAGCAGCCCACTTTTGTGGTGTGCATATATCCTACCCATACCGGTCATTTATAGCGAGGAATCTTCAAAATAGGTTCCAGTAATGAACTATACAACGCCATGCGAACAACAATAACCAATCACCACCAAAGTCAATAGCAACCGTATTTTCAATACTGCGCAAAATCAAGAACTACCGCAAGCATACAGTTCGTGCGAAAAATTTTCAAACGAAAGCAAAAGTTTAAAAAAAGTTGCAGGCAAAAACCCTTCACCAAATCGAGTTACCATCGTAAGTTAATTAGTGAATAAATCGAGTGTTGTCCTACCTTGTATCCCCTGAGCTGGCGACGTAGGCCTTATTATCACTATGGTTCTCCAGTGCTGCCAAGAAGTTGGATTTTCGGAAAAAGCAACTGACCCTGGCGAAGCACTGCGTCTACATTAGTCATTGGATCCTGGGCCAATAGTTGGACGATAGATCCGGGGCCTGACCAGGCACCTGTACGGGCACTGTCACACCTGGCGATATTACTCCTGAAAATTCAATTATTCAATTAAAAAAAATTCAATAAAAAGGCGAAATTCAATAATCAAAAAAAACTCATCAAGAATTGAACAACTTCGCCATGTATCTTACCTGTCGAGGCGCCGGAAGCGCCACCTGGCGCGTAGTTGGAGTGGCTGTTGATGGCGGCTTGAGCTGGGTTGCAAGAGGCACGGGAGTAAGTGCCCAATGACAGAGGATCATGGAGCATGTAAGGGTACGAGGAGGTATCCCTTTGTTGCAGGCACGGATTGTGGTGATGGCCCATGTTGGCCAGGGTGGACACGGGGGACATGGTACTGTACCAAAAATACGAAAAACAAACTCTTCCTTAGAGCCAAACCATTCACAAAGCGTTTTTTTTGCAAAACATTCGTCGCAATTAAAGCTCAAAATTTTCGTTTACCTATAGGAGTCTGCTATCGTTCCTATTTGTTGAGGCATCGACGGGTACATGGCGTTGGCGAAGCCGCTGTTTATGGGCAACCGATGGGGGGTCGAGTTAGCGGCTGCTGCAGCCGCTGCAGCTGCTTGCTCAGCGGCTCTCCGCTGATTGCGCAGCTTTTCCTCCCGCCGCCATTTTGCCCTTCGATTGGAAAACCACACCTGGATACGAGCTTCCGGTAGGCTGATTTTTTCGGCTAGCCGTTCACGAGCAAAGACATCCGGATAGTGGGTCCTTTCAAATTCTAAAGTGAGTAAAAGGGCCGATACTATTAGGCAATGGCGCTGGTGTATCTTGTCCAATGGGCAATATGACATGTTTAATCATAGTGACTGTCATTTTGTGCCAGACAAAAGTTAATATTTTTGTCAAGTATTTTCTTTGCAGAATCAAAAGATAATGTGAAGGTATTGACTATACAGGTGTCATATAGTCACCAATTTTTTATATAGTTTCTGGATGACCTGGATGGAGCTATTGGGGAATAATAACCTATACGTAACTTTCGTGTACTAAAACCTTCGTAACTAAACCTTTCGTAACTAAAACCTTAATTTTTGAAATATGTCATATTAAATTCACTTTAAAATGCGTTAAATTAATAAAATATGTCATAGAACAGTAAGAAACATGTATATGATAAATATTAATATTTCACAGCTTAAAACTCATTCTTATCGCAAATACACAAAGAATTCATGATGGCAAGAGCCACAAAAGGTCAACGTGTGATGGCATCGCTATCTAACTTTTCGAAAACGCAAACAAAATTGCCAAAAACGAAAATTTTCATTTTTGACTTTTGGCCAGCTTTTTGAGCCCAATACCCCACTGTGCGTCGCGTCGTATAAACAAATTGACATATGAAAAATGTTAAATAACTTGTTCCCTATAATGATATAATCAAGTGTTGGTAGTTTATTATTCTCACTGGATGTGAAGAAGTTCATGGGGCTTATCGTCATTTAGGCCTGGAGAGCTTTCCTGTAAACGTTAATAGCTTGCAGTGATTGCCCACCGCTCGGGGTTGTGTCGCCTCATCATGCACGGTAACTACTAATTTCTGTAAACGAAATTCCCTGTGTTTTCCAGGTTTTCCAGACTCATATTTTAATTTTTCCAGTTTCAAAAAATATATTTTAATGACTAAGTGTGTGATACGATTCTATTACCGGTACATGTCAAAATTGCTTTAGACTTTGAAAAATCGTACCTTTTTCGAGGGCTTCAATTTGTTCGTTCGTAAAAGACGTCCTATTCCTCTGTAGTTTTCTTTTCAGCCTCATCCTCAGTTGGGAGTCTTCGTCTCCTGAAGAGTTGTGCTCTGAATTGCCATCTGAAGTGCCTTCGTTACCTTCTGGAGACGACATAATATCTGCATGAATGAAGGGCTTAATCTAATTTAACTATTGCAATAAACAGGGTTCTTAAATTTTTAAAGTAGGTTTGTCAAAAAGGATGATGCAAAATTAAATTAATTTATTCTTAAGCGACATCTATACATCGAACATTTGTAATCTACATTTGAAACTTGGAATGTCCTTATGTCTGTATCTCTCAGGACGGTTGTATGTCAGCTATTTTAAGAATAAATTAGATTTACTTTTACATCATCCCATCATTTTTAAATATCCCTGTATTTAAATGGAAGAAAATAAAAATCGGCAAAAAATTAAGTGAAATTAACTAAAATTATTTGTATTATTTGCATGAAATGCTTAAATCGACTCAGTTTGATATCGATAACAAGAACGTACAGTTTATAATAAAAATAAATGTTTGACAGTATTTCGGGTAACCATCAGGGATTTGTTGAAAAATTGCCCTTTTGTTGATTGTATACTGTACATCCCAACTGGATTCTTTAATTCATCCAAATGATGTACATTAGGTCCGTGAACAAAAACCTGAGTTTGATTAACCGTTTTGAATCACATCTCTTAATGCTTGTTTTCAAATGCACAATTGAAACACTTTCAATTCGATTTTTACAGTAAGAGATTTTTTAGAACAATTCAAAAATGCAGTTATAAACAAAAAATCTTACTAAAGAGTGTCATAAAGCAAGTCTAAACATAGTGATTACACAACATGTGTATTCTAACGGAATTAATTCATCAAAGTTATTGTTATTAGTCCTTTCAAATGCTGGTGACAATCAGCAAAAAGATTTCTAACGCACCTCTCTTTGGTTGTCCATCGTCACAAGGTCTTGACCCGTTATGGGTTAGGACCGTTGGTGCTGAACTGGGTGGCAATCCAGGGAGGTGGGGCGTTGCTCCAGGGTACCATGGCCATCCTTGACCATTGAACATGCGCAACTTATCGTAGACGGACTCGTGGCCAGTGCTTTGCTCTTTCTGGGCCACTAAATTCCTTAGCACTCGATTGATGGACGAGACCTAAAATGGACAAATCACGATTTCATTACAATTTGCATGCAGGCAAACTCGATTATCCGGAAAATCAAAGTAGCCGGGTAATCAGCTAAATACTGTAAAATATCAAGCTGCAGCTTGGAGGAAAAAAATGGAAGCAGCCTCAATTTCAAATCTTATCTTACATTAATCTCGTATTTTACATTTGTTGCCTGCAATGCCATTCGGTCTGCTTCAAGTGCAAATCGAACTGTACTGTATGCAAATATAGGCCTTTATATCTCCCAACAGATGTGATGTTTGCTCAAGTTGAGTAAACACTGTATAGTGAACCATTGTATTTTTCTTCCATCTCAACCTGGCCCGCACCTATTCCTTTATTTGTTTTTTATTTGCTTATGCAAAGCTTTATGCTAATTAATCAGTAACTGTGGGTCTTTGCCACTTTCTTAAGAACCAAAATGGTTAATGATATAAGTTGCAATTACAATTGTAGAGGTCTTAGACAATATTAAGGAAGGCAAGAACTGACATTTCAAATTGTTGAAATCTCAATTCAAAGCTTAAGCAACACTCCAATTATCGGGATAATGTAAACGATTAAAACTGATTTCCTTATTATGCAGTATTTCAACCTTACTTGTCTGGTAGGCAAGAATGACACCTGTCCTAGCTGTCGGAATTTATCCTTTTTATTTTACAATTTAATTCAACTCGTACCCTACACAATCAGTATAGTGTGGTTTTTATTTTAATTTTATTTTTTTCGTTAAAGGGCTGATTGAGCAGCCCGTAACCACCAGCCAATCACTGCTTGCCTACGAGTCGTTAGGAGAAGCACACTTTATAAAACAAGCATACATGTATGTAAGTTAGTATTTATGCTAAAACAGGGACTATACAGAAGTTCACCCTAATTTTTTTTTTAAATGGATGGACATGGCCTCCATGTTTATCACGCAAGAATGCCGTATGATGTTATTTTGAATTCATTTTAAGGCGAACATTTTTTTAATACTTTCATAGGTTATAATAGTGGGGGGTCAACGCCGGTCAAGTTTTTGATTATGATAGCTATCATCTCGACATGATGTACATGTAGTGGGCTAGTGCCCACGCAAGTTACCTTCACGATTAACACAAATACTCCTACATTTCATTTCTGGAATCGAAATCAATACAACAATCCCAAACCCTTGCGAAGATCCCTCGAAGCCAACCCTCTTCGGTTTAGTTTGGTTTGGACTTAATCACGTTTAAGTTATTGAGTTAAGTGTGGCGGAATAAAAGGTTGAAGATGCGTGGAAAAGAGGCTCACTTTTTTCTATTTATATAGTTAAGCCAAACGAAACGGATGGACGGTGGGAAAATGCAGCTTCTTCCTTTTTTTTAGCCAATATTCTAGGAATGGTGGTCGATTGGAAAATGCCACATTAAACTGTAGATTAGAGATAATTGTAATTAACTCTGATGCTTCCATGACCAACTCTGAAACACTGCATGAATTTCAGATTAGTTCTTAATGGCAACGTTTAGAAAACACTTATGTGGATAAAAGATGAGATGGAACCTTTTCTGTCTCAAGAAACAAGATGAAAGCATCAAAATTACAGAACTGTCTCAATGATTTTCACTAGTTCACTGATTTTTTCAAATTCATTTATTTTTGCTTAGAATTTATGATGCATTTTATAGTAATTGTAGTACCAATTTTTTGTAGTTAAGTCATTTAAACTTCGTAGAATACAGGAATGGCAACGTGTCTATAGCTGTCGGAATTCATCATTTTTTTATTATTATTTATTTGTATGCGTTTTATGGTTTGTTGTGTTTAATCTACTGTAGCTCAAGTTTAATTTTGGGAGCAAATCCAGACTACAATTCGAACAAAACAATCCTGACAAAAAGCCATTTTGGCATCTGGATTGGGAGCAAATCCAGACTACAATTTCAAACAAAGTGTTCAAGTGTGCATCCATATTTTAAAAAACTTTTTTATATCTCAAGAAGGACTATGCAACATAATTCCAGGAAAACGATTCACTGATTTTTTTTTTCAAATCCATTTAATTTTGAATAAAATTAAAACATTCCATGCTAATTGCAGTACTAACGTATAGTTAATTCAGCGAAACTTCAGTATAATGTTGTCAATTATACAAGAATGGCACATATCCTATTGTCTGGATTTAGCCTGTTTTGTTTTTTGTGTTTTAGTGTGGTTTAATCTAACCTAACAATGCAATTTCTGATTTAGCTGCCCCTAATTGTCAGGCAATCACTGCCAACCTACGAGCCATTAGAAGAAGCTCTCTTTTTCTTAGTGCAGGGTTCCAACTCAAATTTTCAAGTCGATTTCCCTGACATTTCTTGACCACTTCTCAGTCATTTTCCTGACATTCTCAAGTCGATTTTCCTAACATTCCTAGACATTTTCCAAAAAAAAAATAAGAAAAATAATGAGTTTTATCGCAATTTGTTTTATAAAGATGATGGCTATTCCCCTGACATTTTCACGTATTTACACGAATTCCCTGACATTCACTGTAAACTCTTTCTTTTCCCCGACTTTCCAGATGGTGGACACCCTGTTGTGTCTAAGCTGGAGCAGGGACAATACTGCATTACACCCACCTGACGTTAAATTTTTTTATTGCAAACCTGCTATTTTTCATCAGAATATAAATCTAATCAACAAAATGCCAAACATGACCTTGCTTTGGGTCTTAGGACAATACCAAACACGTGTCTATAAATTCTTGGCTTTATGAACGCAGTTTGCCATGTTTTACTGTCAAATTCCATGGTTAAAATCCTAGCTAAAATCCCACATACTGCACATTTAGTTTTTCGCCATTATTTCTTGGGCCCTCAACATGTTCGAGACCAAAGAAGGGCTTTTAACGAAATTACAAGCTCGTGTTTAAGAGGAGGGTGGTTGAAATGTCCAGCAGTGGTTTAAGCATTCTGCAGCCATGACCATAACCGTAAGTGCGGAAGCAAAAAAAGATGCTTCGAGTAGGAGGAGGAGTAGGACGTGCGTAGTCGAAATATAAAAAGTGTCCTCGCTTTTGCCGGACCCGACTGACCATTTCCAAAACGCAGTCGTGCGGAAAACGCGAGATTTCACATATTAAGCACCCCCTGCACCCTGCGATACATCCATGGACGATCGATACTGCCCAATGGGCAATGGTACATAAGCTTAATATGGCGAGATTTTCAAGAGGGAACAATATTTGGTGCATGCATGGGGACGACTGACCACTTAGAAACATTCGGATCGAAAACGACATATCGAGTAGGTGGAGATCTGAACCCGGTAATAAAAGCGAAAACGCAAAATTATACATGTACCACTTGCGTATATAACAAGACTTAAGCTTGCGCGTGCATATTTAATAAGGGGTCGCGCATAAACGACGTCCAAGATTGGAGGGGAGTAGGGGTTCGCAAAAACCTGAGTACACGGCAGCTGTCTGATTTACGTTTGTATGGCACGGCAAGTTTCCGAGCACGGAGTAACCTGCCTATAACGAACACTCACAAGAGTGTCCATTGGTGAGTACTGAGCGATGCTAAAGTCGAGTAACATGTTCTTACACATACGCGAGGGAAATGCATTTTAATTAATTACATTGCTAAATTTATATGGCCAAGCGCTGGCAAATGCATTTCACGATGTGTTTCAATAACATGCAGCTATTTCAATTATTTTCATTGCGAAATGCAATCAAGAATGCGATTGACGTGTTTAAATAATCCTGATGGATTATTTAAATTGATGGATTGGTAAAGTTGAGTAACAGCATGTCCTTACTCAATGTTTATACAATGGAAATTCATTTAAATACATTGTTAAATGCATTTGGCCAAGCATTGTTAAATGTGTTTCGCTATGTACATGTAGGTCATAATACATTTTAATTAGATGTATTTTCATTGCTAAAAGCATTCAAAAATTGTGATTGACAGTAAATTATTGCCCCTTGGAACGTAGAACTACGTTTAAACTCACAATTCCGTCAGTTATGTTCAAAAAATATAAATTAATCTCTCACAAATAAAAATGTAATTAACTACTTGTAGAATTGATTGCCCATGTAATCGGTTGGGCATCATGTAAAAAGTTGCGCAATAGAGTTGAATGTGTTGTGTGCAGTGGCATACATGTAAGTATATGTACACTTGTATATACGAATCTGGTCTGAGTGGAAATTTGATAATTCTGGGGGGTGACCTGAAAACATAAGTGAACTCTGCCCTTATGGTACGGGAGATATTGTGACCCCCACTTCAAATGTGACGCGGCTCGGTTAACCGGCTAACTGTAAAGGCGTTCGGTAACCATAAAACCGGTCGGCCATTTTGAAAACCAGATTTTACCCCCACCAATACAGCGGGGAAGGACGTAGTTCTACGTCAAAATGACAAACCCTGCACGTCCATGACTAATGGACAATAACGATACATTAGGGGGTGTCAATCCTAAAAAAATAATTGTAATTGAAATTGACAAATGGTGTGCGCATCGGTAAATTATTACCAAAACCGGTTTTTCAGGTTTTGGTAGCCATATGCACACGGGCAGATCAATTATTCAATTTCAATTACACTTATTTTTTTTTAGGATTGGGACCCCCTAATAACCGCATAGAAAATTACCTCGACCCAGACGTCACAGTTTCACAAGAACTGAACGCGACAGCAAAAGCCCCTAAACGCTGAAAAAAATTCCGGGAATTGTCGGACGGGCGAGGTTTCCGACCAATTAACAAAAAGCAGAAACACGTGTTGAAGAACACTGTGGAGAAACTGCGAAAATAACCCCGAAATTAAATCAACTATCAATTATTTCTAGGTTAGCTTATCCGTACGATGTTGCTCCAGGGTTGTACATGTATAATGAACGAATTACACGAGAAG
>JAQGAF010001312.1:0-32597 GCA_034687865.1 Kryphioiulus occultus | reverse complement strand
GAGAATAAACAGGAGAAGTAAACTATCAATTGAGGCTAAACCATTGAATCATTCCTTATTGGTTTAGTTTGGGACTCCCTTCTGTTATTGAGTAGTTTAACTCTTGCCAATATAAATTTAGTTGGTCAAAGCTTTCTCATGAGCAGGATTAAACAATTATTCTGATTTCAGTCTTCACAATATATATATATATCATATTTTCAGGAAACCAATATAAGACATTGATTGTTGGCCAATATCGCTGTGGATAACTACATTTGTTTAATACATAGCAACAATTCACATAAATCAACCATAATGGAATCTGCCTTACAGTCATCAACATCAACAAAACCACAAAAAGAACTTGTGAGAAAATGGAGCCCACTGAAGAGATACCCTCAAAGTACATGAAAACTGATAATAAGTCTAAAGATGTTGTATGTGATAATGATAGCAGTGAAAATTCTGATAAATGTGAAAGTTATGGGAGTATCAAAATATTTGTCGTTTATTACAAACATAATTCCTTTTTTTAAATATATGTATAATAATATTACGAATATATTATTACAAGTTCGTTGTCTTACCTTTTTGACAAATTCAATGCAAGGCTGAACAACTTTTGCTGGTTTGTAGATCGAAAATATCGATGAGAAACAGTCACCTGATGAATTTCAGCTAGCTACTAACGATTAAATACCTTTTACCGTCAATAGTAAGATAAATGCAGATGCAGCAAAATTGTTTTGCTATTGATCAAAACTTCCTGCAAATTTCTCATGACAGTTGTTTATGGGTATTTGCATTGTTGGCAAAGCCTTGCACATTGACATATATCAGCAAATAAGAAAAACATGACAAAAATATTTATTGCACTTTTACACAAATGTGTGGCATCAGCTAAAATCATCAAATCCGTTTGTCAATGTCAGTAAACATTTGCAGAAAAGAATGAATTTATGAATATTCGCATTGTTGGCAAAGCCCTGACAAATTCAATGCTGGTTTGTAGATCAAAAATAGGATGCCAGAGAAACGGCCAAAAGTGTGGAACATAAAGTTAATTTATTTGACAAGCCAAAAGGTTGGGTTCAATTTGTGATGTATAGCTATGATGTAGCCTTCGGCAATTGGCTGCAACATGAATGCCATTACTCAAAAAACGTCATTCCCACCCCACTTTAAAATCAAAAAAAAAAAATTTTTTCGTCATAAAATACTAAAAAAATTATGATAAAAATAAATATTTGAAAGTGGGGTGGGAATGACGTTTTTTGGGTTGGTAAGGGCTTTTTATATACTACTGACGGAACAATATTCATAGGCAAGCCAGTTTTAACGACATGTGTACTCGAGGCTTTTCATAATTCATCAGCAGACAGTACGCTCTTAAATTAGTCCTCGTATATTATGTTACAAAGTAATTGATGGCCTCGTCTTTTTACACGAAGCACGTATTCATCGACTTGATGAAATTATGATACAGAAGCGGAGCGAGACATTGTACGCGGTACATGTACGTGTATCTGCGGGGATGACATGCTCGCTTCATTATTCCAGAAAAATGTATTCAGGCCAAGATCTTATTGCGATTTGACCTGCATTCCCGCAGCACTGCATAAAAGGGATGTTACCCAAACCCCCTGAGTGTCGATTTTGCGATCAGATTACGCCAAATTCGTTAAGGGCGTTCTTATTGCGCAAAAACAACTTCTTGAAGACGTCTTGGAAAGTTTTAATTACCGAAGTCTTAAAAACCGTTGTGCGTGTTTTCAGTGTTTCCATTGGTGCACGTTTCCAATTTAGGATATTGACTGTAGCAAATAAGGATTACCAACGATATCCTGAAAACGTTAGGGTGTTTTACGTTATAGTTCCTGCTCCAGCATATACAGTAGATACTAAGAAAGTGAGCTTCACCTAGCGACTCGTATGCTAGTAGTGATTGCCTAGAGGTCAGGGGTAGCTAAGTTAAGCATTGCATTCTTTCTGCATGCTAGACCATTCTGCTCCCTTCTGATACCTTGAAAAAGTTAGGGTGTGTTTCGTTATAATCCATGCTTAACACTAAGAAAGTGGGCTTCTAATAATGGTTCGTAGGCTAGCAGTTATTGCCTGGCGGTTAGGATTAGCTAAACGTTGTGTGAATTCCTTAATTATTCAAATTCAATAATTCCCGTCACAGTAAGACGGCCAGAGTGATTAAAAATATAATTTATATTAAAGGGCAGTTACTTTTTACTTTATATTGGTCCATGGAAAAACTCTAAAGGCAAGGGGGAAATACCATTTTTAAACTTAAAAAACTTGGAAAAGTCAGGTATTTTCTTACTAAAGCTGCGGAAGCCCTGATCGCACTTCTCTTGCAAATGACATACAGGAACACTCTTTGCAAACGCATGATTCCGAACATTGTAATACACTGCATCAATACATTTAATATGCTTTTGGATTAAGTTTATATGCCCCAAAAGTATTTGTCCCACCCCTATAAAGGTCATTAAGGTTGCCTCTTGGAAAGCCATCAGAACTTTCAAGATTAATAAATCCAATCTCGAATTTAGCGAGATTGCATGCAAATGGGCATTTCCTGTTTGCCATGGCAGCGCTGCTGATGATCCCAACTTGGCAAAGTTTGACCTTTATTTGATTCCAGATTTGATTTACACGCTGAGCTTCGAGCTTCTCTCCATCATTTGCCAATGGCACTCCTCTGAGAAACGGAATGGGCACCGCTGAATTCGTATTGATTTTAGATAAATATTTGAATCGTAGACGATGGCAGTGCCAGCATTCTGTTCCCAGAACCATTACTCCGTGCTTTACAATTTGTACGCTTTTCCAATTGCTAGTAAAGCTTCCCTCCCTGGAGGACAACAACTCACATAATTTAAACAGCAGGCTTGCGCCTCTGCTGGGGTTTAACTCAAAAATTAAAACTCGCATTGGGCGTTGTTGCATCTACAGGGTACTCAGTTGGCTCCATTGACAAGGAATTATGGTTGGAAAAAAGTATATCATGCAGTGTTTGATTCGAGATTTTTATGGCCTCTTCTGACCGTGGATCACCACCCCAAGCCACATTCACAAAACCGTACTTCACTTATTCGTCTGATTTCCTTTGGTTAGGAAAAGCAGCAAATGCTGTCAATGCATTGATCGTCATTTGGTATGACAACTTGCTTGTTCATTTCCCTCGTAGGGCATTCACCCTAGGTGGAGCTTTTCCTTATTGAAGCTGAATTATTGTACTGTATGCAAACGGAAATAACGCTGTGGCGCCCATTGTGCTCGCTTAGAAAAAGCAAAACTTGAAGTGCAAACTTGCGGTGTTTTCCTGGCGTTTAGGTAAATAGAATTTAAGTAGTCACAAATGAGGTGGAATCATGACATGGCGTATTATAACATCACATAACGACAATTGAATGCTTTCCTGCATGTATGCAGTGTCCACAAGCCCTGGATACCTATGTTATCAGGGAAATTGACATGACGTGGAATAGTCAGGGAAAAATGGATTGATTTTGGAAAAATCAGAGAAATACCACATATATCAACATGCTTTCACAATGCTAGTTATTAGTTAACATAAGTATATAACATTTCTATAGCTCATCAAATAAAAGATAACCATAAACGAAGACTTGAGGTGATGAAATTTAGAAGCTAAGAAAATAAAGTTTGCAGTTTAAGCAAGCACTTACAGTATGCTCTGTGGAAGAAATCAATCATAAAATTGTACATGTACATTTAAAAAGAAATAATAAGCTTAAATTTGCTGTTTCCTTATGAAAGTTTTTCCATTTCCTGGGTATTATTTTATAAACAATATCAGTCATTACATTTTCAGTGGTCTGGATGGTATTGGAAAAATTTCATGAATGGAAAGTCAGAGAAGTCGACAATTTCATTTCTGAGGAGTCCTGAATTCGATTTTTGGTTTCGAACACGAATTTCTGTAAACAACAACATCGTTAGAAACTCATTGTCTTATTTATGTAATTAGAGAAATGTTTACTTTAGCTGTTCACCTAATACAAGTACATGTACATTGTCTCAATTTGAAAAACAGCAACTCAGAATTTGAATAGGCCCTAATGTAGTTTTTATGTTTGCAAATACCAACCTCACTGAGTTTTCATATTTTGAATCTTTAGGAAGAATTTAGCTGGAAATTCGTTCAACAAGAAATTATGCATGTATCGATAACCAAGTGACTAATGGGGCATTCGTGAAACACTTATTTAATTAAATTAGGCTGATTAAACGTGTTGTGAGACAGTTTTTCTATCAATCGATTGTATGGAGGAGGATTTATCACCATGCTAACCGATCATCGACTTGTTTTGCTGCAGTTTTGTTTGCTGTACCTTCATAGGGCATCTGTTTGACAAATATTTCATACTGCTTAATATGAGTGACATTTTTATCGCCCTCTTTTCCATGATTTTCATCTCTTGGACTGCATGTAGCTGGAAGGGCTTGAGGTGATTTACATGCAAACTCAGGACTTCAGCTTTTGGCTGGCCTTCAAGTACGTTGTATCAAATTAGGCAAATTGTCTAGTGGCCTACCTTGGAGCCTTTTGCGTGAAAACTTACTGGAATAAATGTAATTCGGTTTTTCGGAAAAATGTTTCGCCGCTGCAACACGGTGCTTTTGGCTTAATGGTGTTTCAGTGCTTTATCAGTAATGCACTTTGGAAGGCTTATTAAGCGTCGAATTTTGCCTCGTACATTTATATACTCGTAGCAAGCCAGGCACTTTTTTATTTATCAAAGTTCTCCATTACCGAAATTAAGTCTGTCGAGCGTCTGGGGATTGACCCGTTTCGAGTGCATGCGTCATTGGGAAAGCTGGAACAGATGTCTCCTACCTTTGGGACATGGTTCCCAATATCGAAATGTGCTTTGTTTGCATAGTGATGCCATGTTTCACATGTGTTGACAAACCATCGAACTGATATGCGAGCGGCAAGCTTTGTCGAGAATTTTCAGGGAATTCTAATTATTTATTCAATAATTGAACTTGAAGGGAGCTGGGGAAGCCATCTTGGATTGGGGATGGAGTGCCAGTCACAGCTCATGCCAAATAAACAAGGGACAAAATGTTTCTGCACACTGCAGATGTCGTTGTAAATCACCCAGATGCATGCTGGGGACAGTTAGTATGCTAGGCCGTTAGCACCACCTGGGGTTTGATGCACCAGAAATGGTGGGAAACATTGCCAAGGCCGCCATCTTGATTACCTTGAGCGGTGGCGCCCTCTTCAGTCCATAGGGCCTGAATAACTATGCTTACTCTGGGAAAGTCGGGAACTTTGTAAATGTTTCAACAATGTTCAGTTTTGTAAATGTTCCAAGTGAAGTTGCCCTTTGCGCAATGAAAGAAAACCCCAATATGGCCGACTTCTATTTGGCGTCATGGTGACAATGTCAAAGTTTGTTTAATTAAAATGAATTCGGAGCATAAAAGCCCAAATTAAAAAGTGCTTTCATACATCCTACGTGTACATGAATTTTGATGTTGAGTGAATTTCTACATCAAGATGTGTACTGGTCGTGAAATCCTGTAAAAATTCTTGATGACATAATACAGGGGACGGCCTCGTATTCTTATGAACGTTGAACATTTTTTGAAATCATGGAAAAGTTTTGAAAAGTCTTGGAATTTGCCATACTAAATCCAGTAGACACCTTGGACATGTTGTGTGAATTCCTTTACTGTACAAATTAAAGCTGTGGGAGCCCTGAATTCTTCTCAGATCAGCTGGTCCTTATCACATTAAAATGAGTCACTTAAATAGTTCATATCATAGGAGTTTTACAGCAGGTCATAAATTACATGTTCTGTTCTAACTTTTGTATCGGTGTAAAATGATGTGCAGTACAGTATATGGTGTGGCCATATATATTCTAATGGATATTGAACATGTGTTGGAATGATGAAAAAGTCATTGAAAAGTCGTGAAATTTGCTATACTAAATCCTGTAAACCTGGATGTTGATGTTGTTTGAATTCATTTATTTTACAAATTCAATACTTATTGTACTAGTTTAAAGCTTTGATTTAAAGCATATTCAAGGGCAGGTTCTTTTCATTTAATTTTGATCGTTGGGGAAATCTGTAGGTCTGGGGATAATGGAATTTTTAACCTGGGAAACGTGGTGGTTCTATGTTGTTGAGGCTGTGGGAACCCTGAATTCTTCTCAAATCAGCTGAACCTTAACACATTAAAGCCAATATTACATGTACACTGTATATTGATGGGTTATTTTAATAGTTCATTCCAAAACCTCGTTTTAGGTTATACACGTACAGCTTTCAACTTTTGAATCAATATAAAATGATGTTTATGGTGTGATTCACATACTAGCAAGGAATGTGTGACATTTATGATTAGAGCTTGTTTTGTGGCATAAAGGACCATAAATGGGCCAGTTTAGAGGTGTCTTCTCAACTCACCCTGTACAGCGCGAATATTTTATTGAGCACAGCTAATTCTTCGTATCATTTCATCATCTTCGTAAATTGAAAGCGAACTTGGGAGATTGTCGAATAAAGCACTTTTCGTGATTAACTCTCGAGATGACGCGCAGATTGGAACAACTATAAATTCGCCCTGCTGAAGAAGAAACGAATTCTATTATTGTTAGGCAGTGCTCTTAAACAAAAGCACCTGAGGACATTGAATAAGTACATGTATCGAGAAATAAATGATAGTCCCGTCGCAAAACCCGACCAATAAGTAGGCCTAGATGGAGTGTGCATGGTGCATGTACCTCCATCATGTTGAGTGGTTTGAGACAGTTCTCCATGGAAACCCTTGGATAAATTAACGAAGGAAGGGGTTACATGTACATGAATATGAACTTACCATTGTCTACAAACGTTGCCATTGAATAATCGAACCGTTTAATGCAATGTTTCAAACGTCACCTCTGGCGCCCCCCCACCCTCATTTCTGGATCAGTTCTGCAAATGTTTTACTAAAGTTGGAAATTAACTTTCCAATTGCGTAATTCTTGGCAATTCTAATGCAACTTTTTTTTACAAGGCAATAAAAATTTAACAAGTGAATTTATTACATGATGATTTACAACTTTTAAAAAAAAAAAATAAACAATACAAATTTAACAAGTGGATTTATCACATGATGATTTATGAAAAAAACATGCAGGGCTTCCAAAAAACAGGGTTTCACCAGACCTGGAAAACCTGGAATTATTCGGGAAATTGGAAAGGACTGGAATAGTCAGGCAGTTTATTTGTTGAAAAAGTCAGGGAATTTCAACTTGGCACATGCTAGTTAGCGTGCAGCAATAGTTTATACAAAGTTGTAAAAATGAAGACCAAAAATGTCTTGAGGCGATCAAGTCACGAGAAGTTAAGAAAATCTACATGTAGCTTGCTGTCGAAGCTGCAACACTTCTGTAGAAGAAGTCAATAATGGAATTGTCAAGTTATAAAAAGGCTATTAGGAATTTGCTGTTTGCTAATGAAAATCTTAAGCATGTGGCTAAGAAGTTTAAGTTGCATCCTATAATGAAGGATACGAAGTGTAATTATTGTTTTTAGTTCATTTTGATCCTTAGTGCACATCAAAATGGTGTCAAAAAGATTGTCCTACGACAACCCATTAAAAAGAAGACTTATTGTGTTTTGCAGAAGGACATGAAAATAGAGCTGCAGTTTGATATCGCGATGTTCTTGAATTAATTATATACTCATGTGAAAGTAGAAATAATCACAATTCCATATTTTCGTAAAAACCAACCATCAAGTTACATTGTATTTGCTTTAGGATTTTTCTCTACTGGTGGTGCTAAAATTCTGCTTCGTCTTACAATCGATGCACAAACAGTACTTAATGTGGTTTATTTCGAAACAATTAAGCGACAAATTCCATCCTTAAATTTGACGCTGGGGAAATAATTCATTTGCGCTTTTTAAGGTGTGGATTATCTTTCTCGTTGCCATCAAGTTTTACAATATTCTTTTCTCTCTTTGCAGATTCACAGCACTTGTACAAAGGTAAGCCCTTCACTATAATAATTACCAGTTTTTATCCCATATTCCAAGTGTCACATGTCGCTCTGATAGACCTACTGAGATACAAACGTTTTGTATCCAGTACAGCACATCAACACAATTAGCTTTATGTATGCTTTGGTAGTTTTTTTTAAAGTCAGCTCTGATATATGCACGCATCGAATGGAACAGACTTGCTTTTTTATCATCATCCAAGATAGCCACAAATCCAGTGCGGTTTTGCTGAATGGCGTTTTTCTATTTACTTATGCTGGTGTGTTTTGGAGTAGGCAGAGACATAAAACATCCCCAAATTGATGTTTTTAGTCTAAATTATGGAATTGCAAAGCACGCTCGTAAAGCATTATTTCCCGTAGATTTGAGGCAAGCAGTGCGTATTTCGAGGATTATTATTCAAAATGAAAAGTTGGAGTTGGGATGCAGCTCTTAGTGCTTTTTTCTCTCCCTTTTTCATTTGCCTCATTGATGGAAATATTTTCTGTGGGCGCGTGCATACATCTACTCGGAAGTTGGTAGTTAGATTAAATGGAAGTACGCTGTTATTCTCCGAGGGCCTGCATGGCCGACATAAATAACGGCCCACTGCTTTATCCTTTAAAAAGCTGTCATGGCCGTCATGCTCGCAAATGATGCATCCATCAAGGGCCTCTGGTGGGGGCAATACCGTGAAAGGACTGAGGATTTGGGGGGCAAACTCGCCCAGAAAGCCAGTCGGCCGTGATGATGCAGTGGACTTTTTTTTGCGAAAAATTTTCGGCGGAAAACCATGTGACAGTGTCAGGCTTGCGAGTTGAGATGCAATCGTGATACAAACTTTCCAGCAACTTTGGACGCAAAAAATGGCGACTTTACGTTTGCAAGCTTCTCCAGGGTATCTACCGATCATGGAAGTCATGGAAAAGTCATGAAATGAGATTCAGGTCATGGGAGTCATGGAAAAGTTATGAAATTTACATCAGGGTCATGGAAAAGTCATGAAAATTACAACGCGGTCATGAAATTTGCCTTGTTTGATCCACAAAATAAAAATTTGGGTTTAAATTCTTCATTTGTCACCTAATTCCGCAAAAAATTTCGCCTATGGCGTGTTTTTTGACAAATAATCATGTCGCTACAGTGGTTGATAATGTTTCTGAAAATCGCTATTTAGTCACAACATAAAACTTGAACGGCCTCATATTCAAATGGGCATGGAAAAAATGTTGACGTCATGGAAAAGTCGTTGAATTTGCAATGCCAAATCTAGTAGACACCCTGATAATGTTTGTAGGCAATAAGCAGGTCATGTGGTCAGGTGCGGCGATCTAAAACGAAAGTGGTGAATGAGTTGTAGTGAGTTTTCTATTTGATTGAATCATTCATTGTAGTAAATTTTTCTAGACTATTTGGAATTCGGTTTTTCATTTTTTCTAATAACTCGGTTTCTAACTATACGTTCAGGGATAGTAAATACACATGTACAGAACAACTACATGCTGTCCAAACTGATGATGACATTGTATGAGGTTGGTGACAATGGAAAGAACCTTGTATTATATTGCAAATTTCCATTGTTTTTATTGTTTGGAATACAGGATCAATTTCTAATTTACGTCAGTAAGCAACGTTACTCCGATCTCCAGATAGTAAATTAAAGGTCTGACTTTATTCTGAAGCAATTTTTTTTCTCCTGAAATTTTACTAATTAAAAGTTCACAAAGTGTAAGTTTAAACGTTTTCCGAAAGTATACTAAAGGGCAGTTTGAAAAAGTTTCAACAACTTTTTCTTTTCTAAAAGTTTACTATTGCAACCAACGATTGTCTTTAAAAATTCGTTCATGGAAAAGGTGATTACAACGTACATGAAGTATGTCTGCTGATTGGACGCAAAGTATAATGTACCAATGCAACCAGGGTGTCTGAAAAGTCGTTGACCAATGTGGCACCCTTTCCTCCAAATGTAACTTCCTTCAAATACTCATTAGTGGTAAGTAGCCATAATGGATTATCAGCTACTACCAAGTTATCGCCAGTTTCTCAGTATACAATCAGGTTTCACCAGTTTGAATAATATAGAAAGTTTTCCCCAGACAGCTTACTGTAGATGTTGAGCAGATGTGAAAATTTCCAGCACCGTCTTTGGTGGGTTAAGTTTTGAGTGGCTGTGCCTTGGTCAGACTCAGAAGCATCTGGAATGGGTGACCGATTATGTAACGGCAGCGTCATCTATCGGTTAACTTGCACAACAAATTCGGGATTGAATGAACTTCACACTGTGCAAGAGTTAATTTTGCTTAAACTCTGTAAATGAAGCATCAGGAAAGACGACATGTATCCTCTTCTTCTTGCAATGGTGCAAGTGGGTGCACTGGCACTTCACAACGATTGGCTAATTTGTAGACTTTTTCCTATATGCAGTTTTCAGCCCTTAGGGATTCGTTGAAGAATCTTTTTGATGCATGGTGATTCGCAATCGAGCATCCACTTATCGGGTGATCAAAAAGTCCACCAACTCGCTAACTAACTGCCAGGCAGTTAATTTGCATAGCATTAATGGAGGCACAGCGGTGGAACATGCAAATTGGGGAGTAGGATAAAATGGGCAGCACGCAGGATGTAAACTTGACTGGAAAGTGCAGTGGGATCTATGATCTCATTAGACGTTCATCAAAGCGGCCCATTTGGCTTAATTAAACACGCGCCCAATTAGTTTCAGCGAAATTGACGTTGCAATTGGCCTCACTCGACAATCTTTCAAGTTTTTCAAGTTGCATCCACTGTAGAAGTTTGTGTCAGCAGAAAGTTCGTGGGAAGCTGACATGTAGTCATCAGAGAAAGTTTGGACAATGAAGTTTTAAGGTCGTCAAGAAATAAGAAAGCTTTAAACATGAGAACGAACTATCATACATTTGGTAGCTGTTGTAGCCATGTATATAAAAGCTCACAGTATGTGCTTACGATTTCTGGCAAATACATGCCCCCCATGTACTTCACAACGATTTCATCCCTTGTTTATGATCATGGCTCTGCCAAACAAGCCGTTGTTTCCTCGTAGCATTCCTGGAATTTAGTGCGTCATGCATGCATGCAAATTCGAATTTATAGTGGGCTGGCGCAAAGCATTTGCCTATGTCTATGTTTTATGCTATCTGTTGGGCGCATGTATTATGCAAGAACGCATTTGGCAGGGCCTCAGACGATATTCGACGATGTAAGAGGCGCCAAGAAAGTATAAAAATGCCATGGCGTGGTGATTTGGAAATCATGCACATTAATTGATAGGAAGTCAAGAGGTAGTTTTGCTGCAGGGAAGAAAAGAATGCCGATCTCTGTTCTTCGCTGCATCCTGTAGTTTGGAGTTAGTTTGGTTTTCTTTTTGCAAAGTTTCCGACATACAGAATACCATTCTGATTTTACATGGTCATATACATGTTTGATGCATCCCATGTATGGTTAGACCAGAAGTTGGGCACCATATGACCAGTATGTCCATATATGTTACATACCGGTATGGTATATGGTCATATACTGTTTCTAACATTCCATATACATCGATATGTCAATGAATACTCGTATATGGTCATACTTATTAATATACAGTATGCTTATAGTGTTAATGTATATTACGTTGCAATATACATGTACGCTGCCTATACCGTTTATATCATTCCATACACATCTGTATACTGCTTGTCAATACATACACATGCAGTAACATTGTCTATACTTATACATGCTCATACATGTACAAATCCATTTGAATCCAATTCTAATCAGAACCCTACAATCGGTAAATGAATAGCACGTGATAGGGGTGTAGTCCGTCAACCCAATTTAATCGGCAATTACAAACGCACTAGGGTAGTCAACAAATTCACAACTTTGGCAGAGAATTCCAACTTCACATATTTTCAGATATGGTCATACCTGTCTCTAAATGAGCATAGAAGTTCTTTCTTAGAAAAATTTTCCCACTAAGTGGTATTGGTTACATTTTGCGGATATTGATATCCATGTACATGGGCTAACATAAATGCATATGTCATTAGGTAAAGATAACTTAGCTGCAATAAACTTAAGTACAAAATAAAATAAATGCAGTGGGAATTAAGCTAACTATCATAAACGAATTGTTTTTCAATAATGTTTATTGATACTGTACATGTAATTAAGTAGTGAATAATGTTAAATGATAATTAATGTATAGGCTATAGTGGTACTCTAGTTTTAAGTCATGTGACACATTTGCCATATATAGGCTTTATCTAATAAGGCCATATAACGCATTTTTATCATGTGGTCATGTACATGTGTGCGTGAATTGTTCCCTTGTTTGGTGAGTTCAATATAAGGCCATAAATGGTCTTATGCATGAACATGAAAATGAATGGCTCATACATGGTCGTGTATGCCATATATACAGTAGTATGCTGTAGAAACCCATTCATGGTCATTTCAACTTTTCCACCCTGGCTACTTTTTGAGTTAGTTTCGTTTTATTTTGCGAAATTCACCAACGATGAAATTTACGTACTCTTGAGCTTCATCCCAGGCTCAAGTCTGAAGAGCAGTTGTAGGTAGCTCGTAAATTGAATGGATACTTTTGCGATTTCCCAGAGATAATTAAAACTTGGGGAGCTGGTGCACCACCCCTTCGGTTTATAGGCAGGCCCGCATTAAATATTCAAATGCCATCATTTGTTACCATTATCTTGCGCTGGTTTATTGTCTCGCAAGACTTTCTGGTAATTTGACACGCATAGTTAATGCCCATAGTCTTGCTTTTGCGCTGCACAACCCCTTTCACCAGATTCTGCAATTGCATGGCGTCCTTTATGGGCATCGAGTTGCAATAAGTGGCTTTGTTATTTAATTTTATTTTGGATTTCATCCAAACTTTCCCATCGCTTTTTGGGTCGCTGCCCTCTGTCCTCTAATTCTCTCGCTGATGCTGGACGTTTATATTGCGAAAGGGCTTCTCATGTAAATTATTTCTGTCTACTGATCGGCATCATTTACTTGTCAGCAACGCGCTGTTGCTTCTTAGGTTTTGCAGGGGGGGCGTGGCTAGAACAGCGCCATCTAGGGGCGGGAATTGCGGACGAGGTACTTGTGGTGTCACTTGCCAGATGAATAACTCCGGTGAATTAGAGAAATGGTAAGATGTCATTCGACTGCAGTGTTTTATGAAGAAACACGAGGACATTAGCATAAAATGTCAGCCATTTTATTTTGCTGACATGGTTTGTTCGATTGGAGAAACGGCATGCTGCTGTTGTAAAGCATTTGTTGAGTCTCCGATTACATTCTTATGCATGTGGGTTTTGTAGTTATAAAAATATTAATTTTGTACAGCATAATTATGGGTTCAGTGGCTTTCCTTCCCAATTTCATAATGGAATTAGTGTAGTTAAATTGATGTAGTTAAACTGGCAATGGTAGGAAACTCCATCTTAAATATGTTTCAAAAAGCTAGCAATGAAGTTATAAAAATGTTTAATAATTCAAAGGTTTGAATAATTACGACCGCATCTATAACAATTTTTTTAGCACTAAAATAAAATCATTTAAAAAAAAACAAAGCAAACGTGGCAAGAATAATTAGGGTACTGATTGAAATGGCATCCTATTGCGAGAAATGAATATCGAAAGAAATTCAGTTTCGTTATACCGACATTGTTGAACAAAATATCTGAGTTGTTGATAATAAACAGGGTAGGCGAACTTAAAAGAAACTTATAAATTCACTTCAGATAAACATGTCACATGGCTGCTTATTGTACTAACCTACCTATACTAATTTGTTGCCACTTAAATGTCATTTCTACTTGTTTTGAATTTCGCATTACGTTTGTAACTTATACAATTATGATAGAATGTTTTCTTATTATCATTATCTTTATTTAAATTGTATAGGTAAAATGATATCTGCACATTCGTTCAGTATAATCGGCTATTACTTTCAATAATAAACATGCATACGTGTACTGAATATCATGCTTGATATCATTATAATGCTTGCTCGAATGACTCGCTCAATACATTAACTGGTTACATTACTGGTTTAAGTAATTGCATCATTATTTACTTTAGTTAACTCTTGGTTTTCTGATAAGTATCTTTTCTACTTGCCACACTGACTGGCAAGATGTTAAACTAGTTAAAAGTGGTAGTCACTTTTTTGAATAGCGATGCAAAACCATGTACCATGTATTTTGGAATTTCGAATGAGCAACACATGTTTATTTAGGGAAATCACTATATAGCTGTATCTCAGATGAGCTTTTTTTGGTGCTAATGCAACGAATTTCCGCAAATATTTGGAGAGCACGGGTGTGAATTTAAACTTGTCAGCAATTACCTCGATTGTTGATAAGATCCCGTCTTGAATTGTTTAGCTGAGATTTAATTAATGCCATTTGATGTCATCATGCTTTGTGCTTCATCTCATTATACACAATTGAGAAAGAAAACCGTGATGGGGAAATCTGTAGCTGCAATAGAATGTTTTTCTTCCCAGAACTTTAAGTTAAACTTTGACAAACATACATTTCAACGACCGAATTGTTGTTGCTGTAGATTTATGTATATACATGTACAACCATCCCAAAAGTAATTAAATTTGTATCGGTGTTAGGGTTGGATTGGCGGTTAATGGAGTTTTATTCCGAAAATCGTCGTTGTTTCAGCGAACTCAGTTTCACTACGTCAGAGCCCTGATGTAATTAAAGTTAATATGCTTATCGCTGCGAAAATTGCAAATATCCATAACGCTCCAGTTATTCCACTCGCATTATGCACCTTAATAAGCAAATTCTCCATTTTGTAAACGGCACTTTGTGCACTTGATATTGCATGTACATGTAGTGAAGTCAATGAGGAGCATTTGTATTTGCATAGCGTAAACAAAATTCCTCAAATTGCATTTCAACAGCGATTGGAATTGAAAAATAGTTTGGAATTTCAACTGAACCTCTTTGAATTCTACCAGGGCTCGATGTTTTACCAGGGTGTCTGGCTGTCTGAAAAATCCCAAAAATTTTAAGAAATACATATGACCTGGAACAGGCATGGAAAATGTGAAATATATATGCCAGGAATTTTTTTTGTCAAATTGATGGATGAAAGTAAATGATTATTATAAAATGAAATTGATATTATGCTAGGTTTATTAAAGCCACTTTCGTTAGAAATACCACATTCTAAATTTTTAATACATGTACATGTATCGTACCAATGACTATTTATCTATAAATGTTTTTGAACTTCACCAAAAATGTTTGCAGTGCATTATAACCTTTTATAATTTGCAGTTTCGATTAAATGGTAAAGTAAATCCTCAATATATTGACCGGAAATTTGATAAAAGTTGTCTGAAAACCTGGAAAAGTCATGGAAATTTGTTTGAGGACTTCGTCAAACACCCTGTTTTGTGAAATAATTTTTATGAAAATGAAAACATTGGGCTAGGTTTATTTAAGCTATCTTCGTTAGAAATGCCACATTCATAAATTTTTCGTACATGTACACGTATCGTACTAATGTCTATTTGTCTATAAATGTTTTTGAACTTCACAAAAAAATTGATTGCAGTGTACTATAACCTTTTTAAATTTGCAATTTCAATTAAATGGTGAAGTACAATATAAAGCCTAGGTATATTGGCCAGGAAATTTGATAAATCTTGTCTGGAAACCTGGAAAAGTCATGTAAATTTGTTTGAGGACTTCGTCAAACGCCCTGTTTTGCATGTACACAGTTCGTTTTTTCGGAAAAAAAACATTTGGATTTTAATCACATGGTATGAAAATAGACATTTGTGATTAAGAGCCTGAAAATATTGGAGCATTTATTGGAGAAACAATGGCGAACATTTCGTAGCTTTGGGACAGATGTAATTAACTGATAATTTCGATAAACTCGCCCTTTTAATTAAGGATGTCGACCAATGGCCGACAAAACGGAGGTCAAATCCTGGGCAGTTTTTGTTTTGCCAGCATTTGTACCTCCATAATTGAAGTTTGAAGCCACACTGTCAGTTTCTGCAGGAAGTGAGTGGCGTGGTGAAATTGTTGAAAGGAATTGTTAAATGCGAATGGTTTAGACACTTTTCTGACATGTGGATGAACAATTAAATCTCTGCGCTGGGATTGGTTCCACCTACGTGTGCTCAGCTGAACCTTTAGTGAACTTGTTATGGGTTCATCATCCTGCCTCATCATGACATAAAATTTCCTTAAATTTAGTAAATAAGTGTTGCTGCTAATCGAAACGAGCTGGTGCTGACAGGACTGACTTGACATACTGACGATGGCGTTTCCTCGTATCGTCAATAATTATTCCATGTTGTTATTAATGTTGTTTTGGAACAACTAGGGGAAGTTGATTGCACTGTGGTGCCAACAACACTACTGCTTAATTGCGAAGTCATCAGGCCTTTAAATTAATTTGGCTTGCAGGCGAAATGAAACATCCTCGCATGGCATTAACATTGTCAAACTTAAAATTGCTGACTGGATTGTAAAAAATGCCCTTCGTTACCAAAAAAAAAATTGGGGTTTTCACTGGAGGTAAATTTGTGAAAATCACTATGAAATTCGTTGTGGAATCAGTAAAAATTTATTGATATTTGATGATATTCGTAGAAACTTAACAGATATCTGTGGTATATTACCAGTACATGTTTAAAAATTTTGTATTAAAATATTGCACATGTTTACTTACATAAGCATGGCTCTAATGATAATCATAATTGACATACATGTATAAATGCAATTAAGTTTGAATCACAACCCTCGAACTCTATTTTTTTACTAATGATACTTTAATAACAAAATAATAACAAAATGACTAGTAATGTACTGACACAAGCATACATCGCTACATACATGTACATGTGTGAGTAATGTGACCTTAGGGCCACCTTACCACATATTTGTGTGATGATCGTAGGACCACTACGTCACTTAAGACGTTAGTAGGACATTCATTAGGCATCTCACATGACGCGATTAGCACCACTTGGATGCCTCATGTGATGTTAGGGCCACTATATGTTTAAGGTGACGTTAGAAGGTCCGCTAGGTGTCACGTATGATGTTTGGACAGGCCACTAGGTGTCTAACTAGATGTCATGTGACGTTGGGGTCACTGGGTGTCTCCATGACGTCATAGTAGGGTTACTTTGTGACTCGCATGACGTTAATAGGGCGTTCCATTATAGGTGTATCATGTGACGTTATAGGACCACTATAGTTGTCTTATATGACGTACATTAGGACTATTCGATGTCCCACATGAATTGTCATTCTTGAGGTGTCCATGACTCTGGCTGTTTGAAGCCTCTTCACGCCAGAGAGCCTCCGCCCGCATTAGCCACTCATTAGTCTAATTAATTTTATGCGAGCCTTGCTGGATGTCTTTTTGAAAGGGGTGCTCGCAATGTAACAACTTAATGGATGTGACACGAAGCATATAAATATAAACGTTTGTGACAAGTAATAAAACTAATGTCTGGGAACGTGTTTTATTGCGCATAAGTGGAACCAGATGCAGTTTGTGGCAGACTAAGCAAAGCTGTCAAAAACATTGTGTTCCTGCTTGCATGGCAGAATCTGCGAAAATAATAAAGCTGGGAGACATAATGACGGCTTTTTAATTGTTGTTTCCATGTCTTCTTTGAAGCTGCATGATGTGCACCAAGCTGGATTAATTGGCGGTGGTTTAACATCTCGACAAATTTGAGGATTGTTTGTGGAAGCTGTCTTTATTGTCATGAACGAGTGACTTCTCGTAAATTGTATTAAAAAGTTCAAAACTATATTGCTGGCTCTTGGCTTATGTTTATGTTTGGACGTTTACATGGCGTCAGTAGTAAACTGTGAACCGAAATGGTACCAAAGCAACAACATCAGCGAGCTTAATTTCCTGCCATTTTTCAATATCAGCCGGTTGTGTGTTTTGTTTTCATTATAATTCTGATAAATTGACACAAACGTGATTTACCTAATTGTGTAATAATCAATCTCGCCATTTCCAATGATGATTTAACTCCTGTTTTTTTTTCCTCATTAGACTTAGTCCCTTTCATTTAACTGTCTATGTCCAGGCAATAAAATGCTTCGCATACATGTAGATTAAGCCTAGAAAAATGATAATAAGATCCTGGAAAACAGACTTTCGTTTCAAAAAATTATTAAGTGGTCACCATGAAAATGTCAACTGCAACTTGGCGTTCAATAATAAAATGTCGCCCCAATGTATAATAATACACCAAGTTGCCCCTCACCTGGAAAACCTGGGATTGGCGGGGAAAGTGGAATTACCTGGAATTGCCAGGGAAAAGTGAAAAAGTCAGTGAAATTCAACATATCAATATTAAGTTTCGATCCTTTCACATTTACTTACACTGTATAAATGTGCAGTATGTAGTTACAGCCCGATTAGTGAACGCGAAAGTCAAGAGATGATTCAAGGGATATTCCTTAAAAAACTAGATCAAGACGAACACTACTATCTTGAGGTGATCAAGTCAATACAGGCTGAGTAAGTCATGCTCGCAAGCAGTTTGCAAGCACATCCGTGGAAGAAATTGACAGTGAAAGTGTCACTTAAAAAATAATCATGAAAATCTGTACCATATCTATAAATACATTTACCGTACCAGTACCTGTAAATACATTTTTCCATTTTTAGTGGCCAGGATGGTCAGGGAAATGTTTTCAACTTCCCAGGCTTTTCCAGAAAAGTTCGATGTGGGAGAACACTGTACACTGTATAAGCTTGCAACAAGGGTTGAACTTGCATCAAGCTGAAGCACTTCTGATTTTTCTGAAAACAATAAGTTGAAGCAGTTCTAATTTTTCTGAAAACAACAAGTTGAAGCAGTTCTGATTTTTCTGATAACAACAAGTTGCAACTCAAGCTGACATCAGCGCTAGCGCCAGAGGCTGGCAGCGGTGGTTAGCGGCGCTAGCAGCTGCAATGGCGAATTGCAATGTATCACTGCACAAATGTTGTTTGCTCTCAGCTCCCAACACGAAAATCGCATAACATCGGAATGCAAGCCGTGTAAAATTCGCAGAGTTTTAATTCGCAAATGGGTAATGGGGCGCCGCTTGGCAATATAATGGCTTCCTTCGGCCAATTATGCGCTCGTATTGCATTGCAGTTTCAGGCTGTGCGTGACTGTTTTCGCTGCCTCCGCAGGGCGTATGCCACTGATGAAATTTCATCTAATTCGGCATTAAACTCGACTTTGAAAACAATTGAATGGAAACCCCCCAGGCAGACAAAGAGAAGGAAGGGTGTAGAAATGAGAACGGATAATGCGACTCATTTAGAGGCCTCCCCCATCCACCTTGTTTGTCGACCATCTTCATTTTTCCCACCTATGGCTTTGTGTGTGGCTGCCTGGGCGTGTGGGTAACAATTAATGGCAAAATGCACGCGTTTAGTACGAGGTTTTTTCTCTCCCTGTTGATTCAGATATCAAATAAATGAACGTGCGGGGAACAGCGGGCCTCCTGAAGCACAATTTCCTAATGAATACACTGTACTTGTTAATATTCATTTGTCAGCGTCATCTACAGTGCTCATTTGAATAAGAATACCATTGTGTGGATGGATGGCGTTTTAGCACGTTGCCAGCAATTCCGTTGGGTGGGTCATCCGCATATCACTTTTCGACCCCATCGCCACTTTATGCTAATGCCGAAATTGGTGACCCGTCACGGTGTCCCTAATTCGCAAACCTGGTAGATCAACCAAAATTGGGGAAATTACTTTTCCTTTGGATAACTGCAACCCTTCAACACATTAAAATGTACTGCAAACTTGCGTAAATGCACTCTGTAAAGCACACTTAACATTACAAGTATTTCAGGGTGTGTACCGGTCATGGAAGTTGTGAAAGTCATGGAAAAATCATGAAACGAAATTCAAGTCGTGGAAGTAATGGAAAAGTCATGAAACTGACATCAGGGCCATGGAAAAGTAATGAAATTTGCATCAGGTCATGGAATTTTTGCCTTTGATTGATTCATAAAATAAAAATGTGGTTAAAATTCATCCCTTCTCATCCAGTTTGGCAAAAATGATTCGCCCATTGCGTTTTTTCGGCTAATAATCATGATATCACTGTGGTAGTGTACGTTTCTGAAAATCACTATTTATTGATGACATAAGACTTGAATGGCTCCATATTCTAACAGTCATGGAGCATTTTGTGAAGTCTTGAAAACGTCATGGAATTTGCGATTCCAAACCCATTAGACATCCCGTATTTGGTATTAAAAATAAAGCAGTTTTGCTAATAATGTAATGAATATTTTACTCGAATTGGGTGGAATTGACTTTCTGTTAAATTTGTGTTTGGGTATAAGGGGTTCCTGATTTGTCTTTGTTTAGTTGAGAATAAACTACTTGCAATAAACAGTGTATAGATTAATGATAAAAATATTTTCTGGATCTTGAAATTTCAAAGGTTATTTGGAATTAAATGGCAAGCCCGATAGTGGAATTGTACCATATTCGTCTCTAGAATGTTTAATTGTCGAATTTCTGAAATGCAACAATTATCCATTCCATATTACCTGCGCAAACTGATGAAATCAATGTTTTTTTGATCAATGTATGGTTCAACGTACTGTATAAGGTCTTGAAAAACCTTATGCATGTACACAGAAGTTGTGAAATTCATTTTTTTATTCCAGCAAACCAGTGTGAATGCGGTATGCAGTTGATCCAAATTTAATCAAAGCCGACCATCAAGGATTAATATCAGAAGCATCTTTATGACATTAGCTCTAGGGTTCGCATTGTTCGCAAGGACAATTTATTCTTCAAATTACCTTTTCCGGTTTGTTTTGCCAACTTGGCAAATAAAGATACGTTTACGTGCCTGGCCATGTGTAGTGTTCCTTGTCCATAATAGACACAGTACCCTTAGCTTACATGGGTCCCCTGGCGAGGCTGTAGCTCTCAACTGACCATTAAGCTCCTCCCTGACTGATTATGTCAGGGACAGTTTTTACCCAAATTTGTCTCTTGGGCCTAGCTCTGGAGAGGCTGCATTGCTGTAACAGCTGGGTTCTGGGTCTGTGTCTGTGGTGAACCATTTTCCCCTCCAGCTCAATCACTGGACTGCACTTTGGGAAGCCTAAATATACATGTACAGATACATTGACCAATCTGAAGGGTTTTGGGGTTTAGCCACGCGTGGTAATTAAACGAAACACGCGGAGGGTGTTTTGGGTTAATTAATTGCATATCAGAAGTGAACAGTTGAGCCGGGGGTTTTATGGCGCGACGTAATTTGTCACACAAGTTCCATACTCCATTAAATGTTGCAATAATACAGTAATAACCATAAACGCGTCTGGAGAGCCCTCCGGGTATTTGCAATGGAAATGCACCATTAGTGCTTTTGCTTTTGTTGTATCCCGCTTTGCACGTGACGCTCGTCAAGGAGAAAGTACCTAGGGCGGCGACATTGGCGCGTATAAATCGAAAAAATGATGAGCCTTGACGTGGGCAAACCAGCACTGCATTGCAAAGCGAGTAAGCGTTGCTGCCTGCCACATTACTCAATAAGTGTTTTTCAACACCTTGTTAATAATGACTTGAAGCACAAACAAGGATAGCTTGAACTGGGTTGAGATTGAGAAATAGCTCATCATAAAAACTTGTATTTAATGCTTAGCACGTGTGGCACGTTGCATAAGGTCCAGGGTGTTTGCCGGTCATGGAAAAGTCATGAAATTTGAATTAGGGTCATGGAATTTGTCTTAGGGTCATGGAATTTGTCTTAGGTTGATAACCAAAATAAAAAGTTGGGTTAAAATTCATCACTTGCCATCCAGTTTACAACAAAATCTGGGTCAATGGTTATGTCATTACAGGATGTCTCTATATCGGTCATGGAAAAGTCCTGAAATTTACATCAGGGTCAAGGGATTTTTGCCGTTGGATGAACTTTGATTGCCTTTGATTTGGCCAATGATCATGTCAACACTATGGTTGATAGTTCTGAAAATCACTATACATGTATAGTGGTGACATAGAACTTGAAGGACGCCACATTGTCATAGGCATTGGAAAATTTTTCAAATCATATAAAAGCAATTGAAAAGCATTGGAATTTGCATCCTGGTAGAGAATGTTTCTGAAAATCATTATTTAATGATGACACAATTTGCCTCGTACTAAGCTTAGAACAGGCCTTGAAAAAGCGTAAAGTCAATGAAAAGTCATGGAAATTGCAATAACAAGTCCATGAAACACCCTGGGATATTTATGAAAAATGATAATTCATAACGTGTTTGGACATTCCAAATGTTTATGACAATATTCGGACAATCCAATATGTCCCCCCCCCCCTCCCACCAATTGTGCGCCAAATACATGCACTTATGCAATTTATTTTAACCCTACCTGTCCATTAGAGTTAGACAAGAATGACACCTGTCCGAGTTATTGGAATTCGCTCTTGTTATGTTTTTGTGTTTTTCCTGACCTGAAATAACCTAAAAATCGTTATATGTAATTCCATTATTTTGCCTGCCCTAAGCGCATGCAATTACTGCCAGCCTAGAGCCGTTAGGAGAAGCCCACTTTCTATTGAAGCAAGGCAGCATTAGGGCAGATACCGAAGTATAGCCCATAATTCGGCTTAGTTTTGCCTAATGATTGTTGATGGTACATATAATTGTAGGTTCGAATGCACAGGGATGAATGAACTAATGTCCTCAGGGATTTGCCATGGAAGGCAATGAAGACAAACAATTGTTCGAAATTAACGAGCACATCATCGTGCTAAGCCAAATCACTGGTGTCATCGTCTGTACGTTAGATAACCATGTTTATTGGCTTTTATTACGAAATTCGTTAAAATCGTTTTACGGGCGTCGTGAAATGAAGAGGCTGTGTAACGAATCCGGACTCTTGCTGGTTCTGCAAGGCTTATTAGCTCCTTGTTTTATGCCCTGAGCCGTGTGCAGTCTTTTGCCTAAATGCAATGTAATCAGCATAAATTTTAACTACTTATGTAATCTGGGTATATAGAGCCACTTAGACCCAATTCTCCGCATGAGTCCCCGTTGAAAGTTTATTGCTGGTATATGGGATCCTTTGAGGCCCATAAAACTTCTACGAAGTTTCAGACATTAGCAATCCTCGTGGCTTCAATTAATCGGCGTTACTTCTTAAACGAACAAGGGTCTTAAACGTGGTTACGTCTTTAAAGCCTGGCTTTACGAGCTTCTTATTCCTTGAACTCTGCTTGAAAATCAATCTGTTTTCCAGTTACACCCAATGTTCTATAGCTCCATGGCAGTCTATCTACCAAACTTGCACGACCCCTAGGATTTTATGACGGGTTTCCATGAGCTGCTATTTTTAAGATCTCATTAATGAAAATATAAATGATTATCTGTCGTTAGCATTATGAATTTAAATATGGAAGTTGCTGAGATGCAAACTGCGATACAGTTCTGTTGCAACTGCACTTAATAGGGTGGGAAAACAGATGCCCTTAACTAATTTCATGGCGTTTTGATGGCGCCATCAGGTAGTCCATACATGTTCTCAAGATTGTGGTGGCTTTTATAATTCTCAAATGGTCTGCCTGGAATAGCAATGCTAACAGTTTTAATACCTGCTTTCGTTTTTTATGTCCATAGAAATGCAAATTGAAAATTCTAGGATTGCTTATGTAACAGGATTAGTGCTCCAACTGGCTTCCAAAAAACTGACCAGGGTAAATGCACGTACCAGAGTGAATTTTTAAAAAAACAAATCCTGTTAATCCCATTTGCACTGACAGGTTTGCAAACGTTCTCCCTAATCAGCTGCGCCCAATTGACCTTGAACATTATCCGCTCTCCAGAGGTCGTCTGGCAGGTACATAAACCATTCACATTTCTCTGTGTAGACACACCCAAGTTGCCATCTTCACACGTTGGGTCATCCACTGGGAGTAGGTTTTGCGAAAATTAGAAAACCTGTCATTTGCATCAGCAGTCCATAGACCTGTGCTGGAGAGTTCCTCCAAGGGTACCAGAGGCACTAGCACGCGTTGTTCGTTTTGACCTCTGGAATGTCTCCAGAAGTGTTGCCAACTCGAGCAGGCCCAAGGGAATGGCAAATTTTGAAGTTAGGTGTACATGTTGGTTTATGTCCCATTGCAATCATTGAAGTCTCACTGAAGTCATTAAAGTCTGGTGTGAACTTCACGAATCCCCATGAAGTCCTGGAAGTTTCAAGTTCGGCAACACTGCCTTTTCCTTGGTATAGGTGAAGTTTCATATCACGTTTGTTCTTTTAATATTGTAATGTAATATAAAGATGAATGAAGATTGAAGCATTGTATTCCAAAATTTTACTGTTTAAAAAAAATCCTAAAAGTGTCTTGAATTTGTCTCCAAAAATCCTAAAAAGTCTTAAATTTCAAAACTCGGAAGTTGTTTGCCACCCTGACAGGTGTAGTTTACAATCGCTTTAGCTCTTTTAATATTGTAATGTAACATAGATGAATAGACTGAAATGCTGCATGCTAAAAATGGTAGTTTAAAAAAATCTTAAAATGAGCCTTAATGTGTCTCCAAAAATCCTAATATAGTCCTTATTTTTTCTCCAAAAAAAAATCCTAAAAAGTCCTACATTTCAAAACTTGGAAATTGTTTACCACACTGACAGGTGTAATTTGACATCACTTGTGTTCTTTTTAATATTGTAATGTAACATAAAGATGAATAACGACTGAAATGCTGCAGTCTAAAAATTACTGTTTAAAAATCTGAAAATAATCCTTAATATATCTCCAAAAGTCCTAAAATAGTGCTTAATTTTTCTCCAAAATGCCTTACAAGGTCCAACTTTCAAAACTTGGAATTTGTGTGCCACCCTGCAATCAATTCATTGATTTTGGGGATAAAGAGAAATGCCTTTATCGACGGACTGCATTGCCATTAATCGATGGAGGCGGACATTGGAATTACAGGGGTGATCCATGGCGCTTCTAGCCCTGGCCATGGCATGTTGTGACGTGACTAATAGCCTGTACTGGACAATAAATAAAGTGACAAGTGATTTGAGCAATGGGCAGCGTTCAGTTTGTGCAACAGCCAAATAGGGTGTCAGTCAGAATCAAAGACTAGGAAGCTTGTAAGCCGATAACAGGGGCTTTTGCAGCGACAGAAGAAACGCATTATATTGGTTAGGGTGCTGGGAGTGTCCTTTCTTGCTCTTTAGTTATTCGCAAGTAACTTCCCGTACATTTAGTTGCTGAGACCCTGCACAGAGCTGCTTCCTACTTTGTCATTGTCAGCTTGAGCAAAAAAAGCTGCTGGTAGCCGGACAATGTGTTTATCGCAAGCTGGACAGTGAGACGTATGACATACAGTAATTTAATGATAAGCTACTGTGTTGCCAGGTCTATGCCCATGGAGCTTTGACGCCCTCCATTGGAGTCAGCAGGGTCTATGGACTGTCAAAGAGGAAAGATGACATTGGTCATATAAACAATATAGAGCCAAGTGCTCGGACGACAGACGGGGCAAGCTATAAAGTAGTTTAGTAGCGTTGCTTTTAGTTTTACCATATCACACTACGTTTACACACATAAGTTAACTTAAGTAAAACATACCTTACACCAAAGCAATGAGATGTGGATTTGCATGTCATGGTCACTCGTAGTTTCTCATTGGACTGAGTTTGGGGTGTGTTGATTCTATCAGGGCTTGCTAAAACCAGATATAGCATATGCTTATTTTACTATACCATTTTGCCCATACGTTTACAAGGCAACGTGAGAATAGGCGAAGGGTGAGCTTCGCTGCATCTGGTTGTATATTTACCACAAACATAGGAAACAGGAAGTGACGTGCGCAACAAGTTAAGTCTGTTAATGTGTCTACATGGTAGTTGCTACTTGTATTAAGCGAGTGTCTTGAATAAAACAACTGGAATGACCAAAATCAAGTTAAGGTACATGTAGCTGTTACACGTTTGCATATATACTTAACTTTGATAGATTAAAGTAATTTAAAGTCTGCATGTACAAGGTGTCTACCAGTCATGGAGGTCATTAAGGTCATGAAAAAGTTATGAAATTTATATTAGCGTCATGGAATTTTTGCCTTTGATTGACTCACAAAATAAAAATGTAGGTCAAAAGTCACCATTTGTCATCCAGTTTCGCAAGGAAATCATGTCATCTTTCTAGTAGGTGATGTGTCTGAAAATCACTATTTTGTGATGACATTAACTCGGAAGATCCTATATTCAAATAGGCATTGAGCAGTTTTTGAAGTCATGAAAACGTCATTGAAGAGTCATGGACTTTGCAATACAAAAGCCAGTAGACACCCTGATGAGTGAGTGTCTGGAATAAAATAACACCCATACTGATTCTCAGATCAAGTCTGTTTTAATTCTAAGCATTCCGGGTGGGTGAAACACGTTTACAAGCATGACATACTTAGATTAAAGTAATTTAAAGTCTGCATGTAAACGTAGTCAGTTGTAATCTAAGGTAGCCTACAGTTTTTTTACATCCCTGTATGTACATTTTTTACCGTATTGTTCAGATATTAACAACATCTATTGTCAAATTCCTGTCAATCAAGTGAATATGACTGAACCAGGCATTTGCTACTTCGGATTAATTGTCCTGCTTCTAAATTCCCATTGTTTTATGTACGTTTGTATTTAATTCAATTCATTTCAACTCAGTACCCTACTGTACTAAACATGTCTTGCAACTTTTGATGGTAATACCATCTCAACATAGCTTTCGGTCAAAACTTCAACCGTATTTCGATGCCTGAATTGAATGGATGTTTATGCATTTACAGCGCATTTACTGTGACCTATTAATGGTGTAGGGTTAATGCTTAGTTGAATGTCGCCAATAGGGGTGACAGCTCTTTCGTGAACTTGCAAGCCATTATTTCTGCTTTAACATTGCAGCCTGCGATCGAATAATGCAGTCTGTGTGATGATGTTACTAGTTTTTGCTCTTGAAATTGCACTTATTTCACTCATTCCACAAAGGGAATTGAGAACATCAGAATTCGCTTTCTTGTCCATCTATTGAATGACAATGCCATGAATACACAGTTACTGAAAGGGAAAGCTTGCAAGCGAGCATACATGCTGCACTTCAGTCAGTTATCAATCCAATTTGCAATGTTCTTTTGAAGTCAAACATGCGTAAGCAGACTCGAGGAACCTTTTAGATGGAGTCCATGGTAGCTGACGTCATAGGCTGGCATTGCACTGTCATTGGGATTCCATTTAAAATTGCAGTTTTATTGCTATTGTAGACAGATTTGGCTGCAACAGACTTGAGATGTGATGATGCCATTTCAAGGCATAAGCTAAATGTTTGCCCCTAATGTTCTTGTTTGAAATCGAATTTGGATTCCAAATATCACTGCTGAAGTAATGATCATACATTGCTGGAAGTCTTTCATTTCATATTTACGTTATATTACATAGGCATAATGGGCTATAACATCCATTCGAAAGTGCAGTATTGATGGGGTATAACTTCTTTGAAAAGTGCAATATTGAAGATAAAAACTGTTGAATGAAAGACCCTTTGCGTTCTTTTGATGTTGAGTTCGATTCACTTACCAGATAATTTGGTTTCATTGAATCATGTGACTAAAATAAAGAAGCATTAGCTAACATTATAAAAAAAACTGAAGGGCAAAGGCTTGTAGGGTTACTTTCCACATAATTTAGTTTCATTGGATCATATAGGCCTATGGATAAAAGAAAGAAGCATTCACTAACATAAAAAATTGAAGGGCAAAGACTTAAGGTTATCACACAAAAGCGAGCATCGAGAAACCATCACATACAGCACTCCTATTGGGCAGTTTTAGGCAATAAATTCTTTATGTAATAAAGTTGCATTTTATGAATCAGTTTTTTACTTTTCGCATTACTTCACTTAATTGGCACTACAGTATATGCTTGCGTTGCAGACAGTATTACGCATAATTATAAATGTATTTGCAATACATGTTATTGATAAATCTGAAAGTCCATAATGTTTAATTAAGAAATGCATTCCGTTAATACGTAAACAACATGTGCTATCAGAAATATTCATATTATTTACGATGTTGAAATACACTTCGGGTATAGACCCTGCTCCAAATGTGCGCATAATAATTGCATTGTAACTCTAGTTGTCTAGTATATCAGCATGTTGTCCTAGATGAAGACATGTAATATCTTATATTGTTGTTTGAATCGTGTTCAACCAATTGAACCTAGCCTAAACTATAACAATGTAATGTCTGATGAAGATACCCCTAGCCACCAGGCAATCACTGCCAGCATTCGATTCGTTAGAAGAAACCCACTATCTCATTGTGTCTATGCTTCAGCAGGGGCTATACCGAGCTGCACTCAAACGTTGATCAGTTCAATAGCCAATAATCTGTTGCGAGACATGCGTATTGATAAGGTTAAGCAGTTCCAGCACATATCCAAAAATTGTTAATTTTTGATCAAACTGCAAATCAAATTTAACAAGGCTTCGGTCGAACCGTTTGATTTGAGGATTAAACTAAAACTGTTTTTTGTGTTAAACTTCATTGCAACATGACAAGTCTAATTGCCTAGGTACAAGCATAACACTTATCCTAGATGTTGAAAATCCTCTTGTTGTGCTTTTATTTATGGGTAGCTGCACCTAACCACTGGGCAATCACTGTTAACCCATAAGCTGTTAGGAGAAGCCCGCTTTCTTATTGTGTCTACGCAGGAGCAGGGACTGTACCGAAGTTTACCCAAATGTTGCTCAGTTCAATAGCCCATTAGTCTGGTGAGAGACATGGTCATGCATATCGATAAGGTTCAGCATGTACAGCATGCACTGTATATCCAAAAATTCTCATTTCTGATGAAACTGCAAATCACTCGGAGCAAGCGTTTATTCACTCGTGATTTGATTTTGAAAACTTAAAAGTAATTGAAAAGTGCTTCAGACACAGTCGCCGGAAAATATTGCATTGGTTAGAAGCCATAATTGGCAGGGGTGAATGCACCTCTGTCAGAACCTCGGTCGATACTGATCCATCCCAGACCGTATTATGTGCAGGCTTAGAGCCCCATTGAGGAACATTTCTTCGCTGAAGAGTTCAATAATGCTGTTGCTGAATAACGGAGTGTTGGCTTTGTGGATTTGGCGAAACTTAGAGAGAGGTTACTTTGTGCACACAGTTGCTTACAGGACTTATTTTGAGTGGAGAGGATTGAGGCTTGAAGATTGGCGGTGAAAATTTACTGGCGTTCAGCTTGGGTTAATAAAATGATATCATAATAAGTTGCGTTGCAAGTTGCGTCAATCGATGAAGTGAAATCTCTTTTTAAGTTAAGCCCCTTGCTGATTTTCTGCTCGCTATTGTGTGCAATTGTGCCCTCGAGTTTGCTGGATGAGAGCTTGCTCTAGTTTTATGTAGCAGCACATATGAGCTTCCGTTGCCAGGCCTCCCCAATGGCTTACAATCTCCGGAACACTTCAACGTGCTTTTATGTTTGTCGATTTTTTTCCAAGCCAGAAATCCACGTTTGGTAACTTGTGCAAAGGGAATCTGCCGTTGTAGCTTATCTGCCAAATGGGATTATTAATTTATGTCCATGCAGTGTGGACCAATGCGAAGAACCTCACGGTAAGAGTTCCCAGAAAACACTAAACACTGCATGCCTCTGACATCTTAAACTCCATGGAAACCACCTTTTCGAGGAAAATAACACGCAAATGGCCCCAATATGTACAGTACATTGTAGTTGTTATTCTGTTCCTCCATGGCTTTAAAAAGATAACAGTTCAATGGACAGCCTGCTCGCTCTTGCACATCTAGAAACTTGAGGCGATACATTAAGGATTTTTCTGGTAATGAGCTTGTAATGCAGTGATGGCAGAGCCTTAGAGGACAACTATGACGTCAGTAACTGGATGGGGTGGGTGGGGCGTTATGCAGATGCATAAACTCTTGATAATTGCAGCAATGAATGCCTTTGTTGGTGGCACTATGGCAGCAACTTAATACGTCTGCTGCAGTTTGACTTCTTTGTCTCAAATTCCTCCCCATGACTTCAATTTAAACAATTCCACAAGACATTTGAGATTCTTGATGCAAAATCAGCAAGTGTATCGTGGGGTTAACTTGACCACCGATGAATCTTGCAAATCTCAAAATACGTGTAAGATTTTTTCCACTAATTTCTTGAATTATGGTGTGGAATATCTTGATTCAAATCAGCAATTGATTCACATCAGATTCATTGGTTCCCACTTTTTGGAAAGTCAGTGAATGTCAGGGACTTAAAAAGTGTCTGGGAATGTTTGCATCAGCCAATTGATTACATGTGGTTATCATCTTTTATAAAAAATTGTGGGATTCAATCTATCGTTATTCTTATTTTTTTAAAGTTCATGTAAAATGGCCTGGAAATGACTGAAAAGTTGTCAGGGAAATTGGCTTGAGGATTTGAGTGAGAACCCTGAATTATTTGCCAGTGTTTCAGTGAAACCGATAGTGAAAATAACATGGTTTCTAGATGTGTTACCTTATACTATATGGCATGTATTTCCAGCTCTAGTGTGCACAAGATACATGTACATTATGTAAAGCAGATTTCAGCCCTAGTTTCTAATAGACAAGAATGACTTCTGTCATAGATATCGCAGTTTACCAATTTTTTGTCTTTTTGTTGTTCAGCTGTCCTAAACTAAAATGTGATTTCTTTATTTTGCCTGCCGACCAGCAGGCAATCACTGCCAGCCTACGAGCCATTAGGATAAGCCCACTTTCACATAGTTTTTATGTTGAAGGAAAGTAGCAGCAAGGCATATACATGTACCGCAATAAAGCCTTTTACAAAATTAAAAATTACCTGATTCAGGTCCTATCTAAACATGTACATTGCAAACATGCCTTATACTGTATGTTATTTGAATCCCATGCAGAAGTTTTCTACAAGCTTATAACTACAGTGTACATCTATTAAGCACTACATCGATTTTTTCTAATGTATACTCATATTCAACATTTCTTCCATGCAGTTGTTTACTAGCTTTCAACTACTTTGATTGTTGGAGCACGTTTACTCAGCCATCCAATCGACTAGGCTGCTTTCTGCTGTATACGCTGTGTGTAGCAATATTTGCTCGAAGAGGTTTTCTTCTCCTTTGTGTTCGAAATGTGCTTTTTTATTTACAGTATTAAAAAAGTTGCTTTGAGTGATCTGCATTTCGCTTTGGCATCGAATGTGCATGTAGCAGCTGCATAAAAGCGACTGCTGTTATTGCTGAAATGGTGCGTGTACAATTTCTGATGTGCACTAAAAGGATTTCTGATGACTTTTTTCTTTCGGCAAAGTATGGCTCTAACCAATATGCCAAAAATAAAGTGTCGGGCTCTGCTTTACCTACATGTATAGTGTAGGGAAATTTCTTCTTGTTGCTATGGTGTCGTTGCACAGGGTGCAGTGTATGAAATGAACCCTTACTTGCGTTGACAGGTTTGAAGACGATGATGGTTAGTAGCTCTCGAAGCTATCCAATCTGTATTCTTTAAAAAAAAATCACAAGCCCCACAGTTGTAAAAAGGCACTGTTGGAGAATCCAAATCGCGTTATTGCTACAAAGGCGGTGGTGACTCCCAAGTGGCATATCATGTATTGACTGAGGGGTACAATGCTGAATTGAAGCGAATAAAATTAAGGCACTGCCATTGATGATATAAAGTTGAGATTCTGGAGAAAGAACGTTGTCCTGACGTTTGGGATGAGTGCTGCCGGCATTTCGTCTTTTATAATTGCTTGTTCGTTTGGTTACATTGCTTAGGAATGTTTTATGAAAATTGACTGGCATGATGAGTTTGTTAGATTTTGAACGGTTGCAAAGCTCATTGTGGACAAAAATGAAAAGTTGTTTGGGAGAATATAATCCATGCCCTAGTTTTGTCTAGCTACCCTTTGACCTGTCGCAAAGTCGTATTCTAAACAAGAACAGACAAGCATTGAAAGGTTACCTGGAAAACCTGGAAAAGTCGGGGAAATTGAAACGGTCTGGAAAAGTCAGGGACATTCGAATGGTCTGGGAAAATGAATTTACTTTAATCAGTCAGAGAAAATGAATTTACTTTGAAAAAGTCAGGAAAATGCAACAAATTAATGAAAACCTGGAACTAGTGAAATTGGAAAAACCTAGAATAGTCAGGGGGAATTTGTATCAGCTATAGTGTCAGTCTTAAATTGCCATACCCTCAAATGTTCTGTTGAATGTGTCTATGATGCTGCTCAACAGAGGGCATACAGTATCTAGTTACAGTTATGCGATATGAGACTGTTGATTTGGTAAAGAGCATTTAAGATTTCCAATTTTTGAAGTAATAAATACAATTATCAGTAATTTTCCAATAAACAACTTTTGATAAAGACAAGGGACGTTTCCCAAAAACCTAGGGAAGTTGAAAATTTCCTTTGAGTGGGAACTCTGTTTAATGGACAGGGTGGTCAGGGCAATTTGTTTCAAAAACCTGGAAACGTGAGGGATGTCA
>JAQGAF010001311.1:0-32604 GCA_034687865.1 Kryphioiulus occultus | reverse complement strand
AAAATTAATTCGTTAAATTCATTAATAACAATGTTAAAAATTGATTTAATAACTAAATTTAATATTGAGAACAGCTTTAAATCAGACCTATTTCATCTTTTTTATATGGATACCATAAGTTTCTAAGTAATTTTTTACTACTACTTATTCACGGTTGATGTCAGAACAAGAGCCTATGGAAATATAGCCTGAAACCCATTAAACCTAATTAATAACCCATGAAAAAGCTAAATCATCTTCCAAACAATAAAATTGGAAAGTTAATAAAAGCAACCCAGGTCAATGAAAAAAGCAGTAAAACGAATATTGCATTGTTTGCGCAATATAGGCTCTGAGGCTGTCGAAAGCGTTAATGGCCACCACCACAGCTGGAAAGTTTTTCAACATTGTGGCTGGAGACGTCTTGAGATTTGACCAGGTGACCCGCACGAACCAATTATGCACTTGGCAACCAAGTTCAATTTAAACAATGGCAATTTTTAATTTTTGCTTAGCTCACCCTGTATTCTCTGAGCATTTGGATAGAACCATTTGCTTCCGTCCTAGTTGTGGCTTATCTGTACCCCATGTATGGATTTCCGGTTCTGCCAGGTGTTGGCATCCTGTACATCAACGCAATAATCCAAGTGCTGCAAGGAAGACTTTTCACAAAACTAAGGTTGCTTTTGCACTAAATGGGAATGTTCAATGACTTTGGTACATTTTTCTAAACTAGTCAAATTTAGGATGAAAAAATCCATGGCCACTGATGAACGTCTGAAAATCATCAATGGTATCTTGTCCGACATGAAGGCTATCAAAATGTACTCTTGGGAAGTTCCATTCGCCACACTCATCAGAAAAGTCCGAAGGTGACAATTATAAAATCTGAAAGTTAACAAGTTTTAAAATATTAAAATTGACAAATTAAATCAGGATAAATTTCATCCATACTTCATTTTTGTGTATCCAACATAGACAAGAACTGAAAGTAATTGCTGCCACCATGGCCCTAAGAACATTCAACATGATGGTCTATATTTCTGGATCGAAGCTGCCCCTGTTCCTGGCCATCCTAACAGCGTTGTACATGGGCCAAGAAATCAGGGCTGAAATGGTATTCGTGACCTATGCCCTCTACAACATCCTGAAGTTAAATCTGATGTACATTTTTCCCAATGGTGTGCAGAAAGTGGCTGAGGTGCTCGTTTCGATTCGGAGGCTCCAGGTAATTAAATATCTTTACCAGATATTTTGGTTTTTGGAATGTCAAATAATCCTTTTTCATTTTCGAAAGACTATTTTGCTGATGGAAGAAAAGAAGCAGACAACCAGTATCCGCCATCTTGAGATATCTAAACAGGAAGGAAACAGCCTAGTCATAAACGACCTTACAGCAGCTTGGGGAAAGGTAAAAATGGCACATTTTAAAATGTTGTCTGATTTTCAAAGATTTAACAAAGTAGGAAATTTACCATTTATCTTTTAGGAGGATTCTGGGTTTCGTTTGAATGGAATCTCCCTTTCTTTGTCCAATGGGTCCTTGTGCTTTGTGACGGGATCAGTTGGTTCAGGAAAAGTAATTACCATCATTACATAATAGAAATTACATCCGCTAAAAATACATTTTTAGAAAGTATTTCCATTACCAATTTATCACTGAGTTTTGATACGTTTCTTTACAATTTCACATAATGTTATTTAAAAAATATCACTTACCATTTTCCTAGACGCGACAAGTTTTAGCTCATTTTTCAATTTACTAAAATAGAAATTTATCTTACCCATAGTCATCGCTCTTACTGGCCATATTAGGAGAAATGTTGCACAGAAATGGAAATGCCACTGTCAGGGGCAGAATTGCTTATGTGTCTCAAGAACCTTGGTTGTTCCCAGCGACCATTAGAAAAAACATCGTATTCTCTCTGCCCTTTGACGAAAAACGTTATCGACAGGTCCTGGAAGCATGTGCATTACTGGAGGTAAATAAAAGCAAGAATCAAATCAAACAAAACTATTCGTATTTTGTTGTAATTATTTCGCTTTTTTAAGGATCTGAACAACTTCCCTGAAGGTGACAGTAGTCAAGTTGGTGACAAAGGTGTAACTTTAAGTGGGGGCCAAAAGGCGAGAATTCATCTAGCAAGGTGCATAAAAAGAAAAATGTCAATATTTCTTGATAATTATAATTTTTATTAAGAAACAATGAACAGCATTAGCAAATCCTTATGTCAAGCACAATTAAACATGCAGTCTGTATGTTAAATATTGTTTCATGAACATGTGCATTTCTGCACTTAGTTACTTACGTGTGCAATTACTTTTATATGAAATGGACATGTTTATATATTTTACTATAAATTATTTAGAGCAATGTACCACGATGCAGATGTATACTTGATGGACGATTGCTTGAGTGCAGTAGATGCCAGAGTTGGGAATCATCTTTTTAGAAGGTACGAATCTAATTTGGTAATATCTAAACCATGTCCTAATAAAACTTTTTTCTTAAAAAATGGTGTTGAAATCTTTATAATTGCACTAAGGACATTAGGATATGGTCATTGATGAATGTGTCTTGATTTCAGCTGCATCAATGGATTTGTCAAAAGCAGTTTAAGAGTTTTGGTTACTCACCAGTTGCAGCACATCACACCAGATTCCCACGTCGTTGTCATGAAAAACGTAAGGTGAAACCTTACAAGTTCATCGATGGGGGATGACTGGATATTAATCTGATTCTCCCTTAGGGAAAAATTCTGAAACAAGGAGATTACAACACAATCAAAAACGTTGAAAACAAGGAGAAATCTGAAGAAAGTAGCAATTCACTGGACATCTTAGCTCAAGGGACGTTCTCTTTGGACTCCATGGACCTGGAAGGAATTGAAGTGAAAGATCAAGAAGACGATGTAATTCCATTTCCAGAGTCAACTATTTGTTTCCAAACAAGCTTTTTTAGTGTTAATATTTTTCGTCATTCCTCATTGGTTTGTCGTTTTCAGGACGATGACTTAAAGGACCTATCCAAATCCAAAGACTACCTGGAAGAGGGATATATTGTCGGAGTCAGCTTCAAGGCGTACATGACATATTTCAAGTCAGCTCATACGTACTTCACCATGTTCTTGTTCATCCTGGTCAATTTTGCAGCCCAACTTATTTCAATAAGCTACGAATTATGGCTTTCGATATGGACTCAAGCAGAAGCCGACTACGACCCAAGCAAATTTGAATCATTTACAATCAATGCGACTTTTGGAAACGAATCAACCATTCCACCCTTCAATCCAACCGTCTATCTTCGCATCTTCAACTTTGACCTAACGTCCTCATACGATGCATTTATGGTATTTACTTACATAACCATCGCTCTCTTGGTGGTGACATTGATCAGGACGGCCATGTTTTTCGCCTTCACCATCAAGGCATCAGCAGTCATTCACAAAAGATTGATCCGAGCAGTTCTGAAATCAAAAATGTCATTTTTCAACACGAATCCATTAGGTTAGTCAACCTGACATCAAAATTGAAAATTTTTTTTTGTTTTTTTCTCTAATCATTAAATTCTACAGGACGTATCATAAATCGATTTTCTAAGGACATGGAGGCCATTGACGACATCTTACCACCCGCCCTTTATGATGAAATTGTGGTAATTATTTAAAATTCTATTAGATATTGGAACAAGATCAAGAACAAAGAGGAAAAGTTACTCAAAGTCGTGAATTTTCAATGTCTTCAAGGAATTGTCGACATTACTAGAAGTTGTGGCAATCGTCATCTACGTGGACTATTGGCTGGGGATACCATCAGCAGTTCTGGCATGTGTTTTTGTCTTCATCTGCATGGCTTACTGGAGAACATCAAGTTTCATCAAGAGGATCGAAGCAGTCAGTAAGTCTGGTGAAGAATTGAACTTCACTGAGTTCTTCCAACACTCCAACACTGAACTTCTTGTCCTTTTCCAGAGAGAAGTCCTGTGTTTACTCTGATGAGCAACTCCATCCAAGGCCAGGTGACCATCAGGGCCCACAAGGCTGAAGCTGTGCTCTCCAAGGAGTTTGATGGCCACCAAGACTCCCACACTACGGCATGGTTCCTGTTTTTGGGCCTCACAAGATGGTTCGCCATTTGGATGGAAACACTGGTTCTGGTATTCATCACAATCATCTTATTGTCCATGATAGCAGTTGATGGAAGTAAGTAAACTCAATGTCCATCAATCTCTGGTTGCATGATGCAGTCTTCAATGTAAAAGCCTTGTGATTTCAGGATTTACCGGAAGTGAGATAGGACTACTAGTTACATTGGTCACAAGGTTATCTAGTTCTCTGCAGTGGGGCGTCAAGCAAGCAGCAGAAGCAGAAACGCAGGTTTTTAACAAAGGGTCAATTTGAACTTTAAAGTTAACTTGTCAGTCCTTAATCGTTACTAACAAATTCTCTGCTTTATAAGATAACGAGTGTTGAAAGAGTCAATGAGTACAGCACTCTGCCTGCTGAAGATGGCTATGACATAGACATGCCTGCAACAGTGGTCAAGGATTGGCCCAAGTATGGTCAAATTAAATTCAAAAACGTTTCACTGTCTTACTCACCAAGAGACCCACCTGTCCTTAAAGGATTGAACTTTACAATCCAACCTGGAGAAAAGGTATTTTCAAAACCAATTTTAGAGTTTTTTTCTTTTGAGTGGTATCGTGTGCATCAATATTTTTTCTGTTTCAAGATTGGAATTGTGGGTAGGACCGGTGCTGGAAAAAGCTCCCTAATTACAGCGCTTTTTCGACTTTCTGATGTGGAAGGTGATATCGAAATCGATGGTGTCAGCACCGCTTCTGTGCCGTTGCCATCCCTCAGGAAGGCTTTCTCCATCATCCCACAGGTATCTTGATGAACATTGGCTAATGAATTTATGTTTGGAGCCAGAGTAATCTTTTTTGTTACCGAACTTTCCAGGACCCTGTGCTTTTTGTTGGCACCATTCGCCACAACCTGGATCCATTTTCCGAACACACTGATGATGTCCTCTGGCAAGCACTGGAGGAAGTTCAAATCAAGGAGGTTGTCCAAAGAATGGACAAAGGGCTCAATGCCGTTGTGTCTGAAGGAGGATCGAATTTTAGCGTTGGACAGAGGCAGCTTCTATGCCTGTCCAGAGCAATTTTGAGAAACAGTAAAATCATCTTGCTGGATGAAGCCACTTCCAACATTGACAAAACGTAAGATACCATTTAAATATGAAGCACCATTTTTGTTGAATGCACGATTTTAACATGAGTTTTTCACTGCAGGAGTGATGAAATAGTCCAGAATGTGCTGCGAAAGCGCTTCAAGACTTGCACCATTTTAATCATTGCTCATCGTCTAGACACCATCATGGATGTTGACAAAGTCATGGTAGGCTGGATGATTTGCTCCAGGGTTTTAGGGATTTTTGTTATCTTGTCGAGTTATCTGCAGTGGTTGATTTTGAAATATTTCCAACTAGGTGATGCACGAAGGGCAGCTTATTGAATTTGATGAACCTTTCACCCTTCTTCAGCAAGAAGAAACAGCGTTTAGCAAACTAGTGAATCAGACTGGGAAAGTTGCAGCTTCCAGGTTGATGAGCATTGCCCAGATGCACCATCTCTACATGAGAGATCAATCCCAGGTTGTTCCAAAAAGTGTGTTGTAGGCACACAAAAGTGGAATTAATTGAACATTCCATGGATGACTGCACTCATAATGAAAGTGTTCTGAAACGTTCATAATACACACATAAAACTAATTGGAACACTTAATTCTTTGGAAAAACCTTCTGTTTGTAATGAAATTACAAACTAATGCAGTCAATAAATATCTTAAAAATACCAAAACCATTTGTCGTTTGCTTCCTTATAATGTAATTGGATTGGTTGAACTTAAATCCTGAGATTAATTGAGAAAAAAATAATGTCATTTATGGATGGCTGATGTTTAGGCTGGGCAAAATTAAGAAGCAAATATTGAAACACCATAATAACATGTTCTGGGTAGTTTGCTAATTAAAAATGCATGCATTATATGGCAGCCTTCCAAGTTGTACGTCTTAAATTGACCAAAAATTAAAAAAATCTATCTTGTGTAGATCGAGTTGAATAAAATTGGCAATAATAAGAATATTAATAAAAAATATTGAAACACTATAACAACATGTACAAGGAAGTTTGCTAAATAAACTTGCACGCATTATAAGGCAGCCTTCAACTTTCTACGTCTTTAAATAACCAAAAATTGATAAAATTTACCTTTTGTAGATCAAGTTAATTGAAATTCAATATGTTCTTACCTTTTCGCCAAATTAGGAATTGTGCAACTTATGAATGTCGCAATGTCTTGCAAACATGTTTCTGCATTCTTGTTTGGGGACGTTTAAATATAATATCATATTTATTCGATTTTTGGCCCCCCACATGTCATCAGTTACCATTTCCAGAATCCTTCCACCACCCCCACTAGATGACGTAACCATTGATCAAATTTTTTATACTTTGTCTAAAAATCAGATCAGAAATGATGCATGCATGATTCATAAAAGCGAGAAAACATGTAAATGATAAAAGATGATGAATTTTAACCCAAATTTCATTTAAATATCAATGATACATGACACTTGAACGTCCTCTTTTGTGGCAAGTAGGCCTACCCAAATTCGTTGCTGAACTAAATTTAATACCAGTTGTAGTGATATGTAAATAGAAACCGTTTAGGCAAAAATGTTTTATTTTGTGAAGCTAAGCCAGCTAACTCACAAATTACAATACACATTATCATACTTAAGTAAATGTATAAGTTTACCAAGTGCAATATCCAAGAATCATTTGGAAAATAATTTAATTTAAAATTGAAACTACGATAAATAGAGTAAGCATTCTAAGGCTACGTATAAATAACCTTACTAGATACTGGGGTTTTGATTAAATGATGCATTTGAGCGAGATTCATAAGTTGCGAAGATGCAGACTTTCCGGTTTGGTCTACAAGAGTTCTAAAGGCCGAACGTTCTTGTTGCAGTAGCACGAAGGGCTCGTCAAACTCTATTAGATGACCGTCGTCCATTATCTAAATCAAACGAATTTTGTTGTAGATGAAAATAGCATTTTTAAATGGCCCACAGAATGCATTCTTACCATAACTTTGTCGCAATCAATGATAGTATCCAGACGATGGGCGATTATTAATATTGTACAATCTTCGAAGCGCTTTCTTAACACAGTTTGGATAATAGCATCACATCTAATAAACATTTAAGAATGTTCAAGTTATCTTTTACACGAAAATAATAAGAAACAATTGTTATTCTCATGCTAATTAGCCTTCGACATGCTACTACACCCCTAAAGCTTGGTTTACACTACATGTATATCAGAAAACTTTGTAATATAACAAATGTAAAAAGCTGGGCTTACAATGTAACAAAGTTAAACAACTTGTTTCAAAAGGAGATGGAAAAATTGTAAATAACATGAGGTTGTGTAAACTTTTTCTTGTGATACACCAGGTTATGTGTGTAGGTAAAGATCCAAGGACTTTGTATAACTTTGTTGCGTAACATGTTTTAGTGAGTCTACATTTGTAAACTTGTTATAAAACGTCCACTTGATTACGTGGGTCATAAGTATTCCGTTTTCCAACAACTTTTATAACTTAGTCACATCAAACTACTTTTAGAAAAATAGTACCATTCATAACAAGTTAAACATGCACATGACATTATATGACAACCTGTGCAACAAAGTTAAAAGCTAATATGTTATATTATAATGTTTTGCTATACAAGGTATGGTGGATACCCTGCTATATAACAAGAAACATGTTGCATAACATTGTTAAATAACACTTTTCTTATCATTTTAGAATAACTTGTTTAACTTTGTTACAATAAATTACTTTTAGAAAACATGCACCATCCATAAAAAGTTATTTATGACGTCATATGACAAGTTGCACAACGAAGTTAAAACTGATATTTTGTTAAAAAATGTGTTTTGCTATACGGCATAGTGCATACGGCATAGCCCCCTAGATGTAGCGTATCTAGGGAACTATGTGCATCCCAATCTTTATCAAGTCCTTTGATCTTTTCCTAAACATGATAAGCATTTGGGTTGATGGACTACACCCCCTTACCACATGGTATTAAATTACTGACAGTAGGGTACTGAGTTGAATTGAATTATCTCGAATACATGTACATGTATAACCTGCTATATTACACGAAAATGGCACTTAGCATTATGTTAGATAACATGTTTCTTCTAATATTCAAACAAGTTGTGTAACTTTTCTATATAAGACGTTTTGTGATATAGTGTACACCCAGCTTAAGGTCACTTAAAAACAAGAAAACTCACGATTTGTCACAGTTCGAAGTTGCCTCGTCGAGTAAAATAATTTTACTTTTTCTCAAAATGGCCCTGGACAAGCACAGCAGTTGCCTTTGGCCCACGCTGAAATTTGACCCTCCTTCAGAAACCATAGAGTTCAGACCATTGTCCATGCCTTGTACAGCAGCTTTAATCTGGACTTCTTCCAGAGCCTGCCACAAGGTTTCATCAGAGTGTTGGCAGAAAGGATCCAGGTTGTAACGGATGGAACCCACGAACAAAACTGGGTCCTGAAAAGGCAGTGACCATATCCATTCTATGTTTCACTGTCCAAAGGTACAGCTGTCAAAAATACAAAATTTGACAAATTTCCAGTTGTTACCTGAGGGATGATGGAAAAAGCACTTCTGAGAAACTGTAGAGGAACTGAAGCTGCGTTTATTCCATCGATTTCGATGTTTCCTTGGATTTCAGCCAGACGAAATAATGCTGATATCAAGGAACTTTTTCCAGCACCCGTTCGACCAACGACACCAACCTAAAAAGGACACATTGTTGGTAATTGGCCTACAGAATTATAAATTCCAAAATCTTGACAAGCATCCATTTACCTTTTCCCCACCCTTTATTTCGAAGGTAAGACCTTTCAACATTGGTGGATCCAGGAGGGAATAGGAGAGGAAGACATCTTGGAATTTGATTGCTCCAAATTTGGGCCAATTTTTGGGCAACGAAGCTGGCATTTTTGTGTCATATCCGTCTTCAGCCGGAAGCTTGCTGTACTCATTGATTCTTTCAACGCTAGTAATCTGGCAATTCATAAAAACAAACAATATAATATTATGAAATCATGTTACGTGCTACCATGGTTGACCAATCAAGCAAACTTAAAGTTACCTGATTTTCTGTCTCTGCTGCTTGTTTCACACCCCATTGCATGCTGCTGGTCAGTTTTGTGGCCAAGGTGATTAAAAGCCCAATTTCGCTGCCAGTGAATCCTGCAGAAATCAAGGACATTCCATTTTTTGGTATTTTATGTTAAATAAATTTATTTGATTTTTGAAAGCCAAAATATTTCAAACTTACTTTCAGAAGTAATAATCACAGCAATTAAAATTACTGTTATAAAAATCGACAGCAGCGCCTCCATGGACACAGACAGATATCGTGTGGTCGCCATAAACAAAAACCAAGTCGAGGAATGGGAATCTTGATGTTTGTCAAATTCCTTTGCTAAATTGTCTTCGGCCTTGTGTGCTCGTATGGTCACCTGACCTTGAATCGAATTACTCAGAAGCGTAAAAATTGGACTTCGTCCTTAGAAAAAATTGCATAAATTATATTAATTCACGATAGTTTTCTCTGTTGCGGTGCTAGAAAATCCACTTACTGATTGCATCAATTCTCTTGATGAAAATGGCAGTCCTAAAATAGCAGATGCAAATCAACACGAACATGATCACTAGAAATGCGATCGGAATTCCTAACCAAATGTCCACGTAGATCACAATTGTAAGCACCTCCAACAACGTTGACATTTCCTTGGCAAAGAAAATAATAAGACATTATTAAAACAATTTAAACCCGAACATTTTTGGGAACATGATGGCTTAGCGTTTGGTTTACCGTCCTCTACCCACAAACAGTCAATTTCAGGGAAATCTGTATTGAAATTATATTATAAATAATGGATTTTTAATATCACATTTTCACAAGAATAACTGTAGGCTAATTTCAACATACATGTACACTGTACATGTACATGTATCATTTCTTTTTTTAAAACATGATGATTTAGTAGGCCTATTTGGCTGATCCTCCTCCTTCTCCCACAAAACGTTCGAACTGACGAATTTTAGTCACACAAATTCGCATTTTCAAAAAAACAATATGCTCTGAGCAACATTTATTGGAAATCTAGTCAAATCATTATGTATTTTAACCAATTTTTACTGAATTTCACAGCATTTGGTTCACCCTCCTCTCCTACCTCAAAACGTTAGAATTGAGAAATTTTTATCAAAATTACACAAAAGATAATGGATTTTAGTTTCACAAATGAACATTTAAAAAAATGTTTCAGGCGGAATTTGTTGCAAAACTGTTTGACAAATATTGCATTTCAACCTGAATTTTTTGGGGGGAAATGACGACTCACCAAATGTTCGAATTAAGGGAAATTTTAAACGAAATAAGAGCAAAAATAATGGATTTTAGTAACATAAAACTCATGCATGTTCAAAAAAATCGTTGTTGCAGAATTTAATTTTTTTGCAAAACTGGATGACAAATACTCAACCCTGAATTTAAACCTGAATATTTTTGGGTAAATGCTGGCTCAGCATTTGGTTGACCCGCCTCCTCTCTCAAAAGTTTGATTTAATCGAAATTTTATCAAAAGCAATGGATTCATTCAACCAAAGGCATAATTTCCTACAAAAAATCAAAGGCGAAATTTTTCAAAACTGGATGAAATGTGCTGGATATAATCCCATTGATTTTTGGAAAAAATTGAGGACATCATTTGTTGGGCCTCTTACAAACTGTCATCATTCGTCATCATTTGGTCAACCCCTCCCCCAAGATGACGTAATATTTGCACTTTTCTAGTATGACCTACCGTGACTTCATCAAATAGTGCTGCTGGCAAAACATCATCGATGGCTTCCATGTCTTTTGAAAATCGATTAACGATTCGTCCTGCATTTTCAGAATGAGAAAGATTAATTTTTTACTTCAAGCTACACAGTACAACACGAGAAAATATGGCAACTTGCCTAGTGAATTTGAGTTGAAAAACGACATTTTGGATCTGAGAACAGCTTTCATGAGTCTGTTGTGGATGGTGGTCGATGCTGCAAAGGTAAATCCGAAAAACATGGCCGTCCTAATGACAGTCACTAGCAAAACGGCAATAGTGATATAAACGAATACCATAAAGGCATCGTAAGAGGATGTGAGGGTGTAGTTAAACACTCGAATATAACTGGTGTGAAATTGTGGAACAGTTACATTGGAAAACAGTCCATTTGATGAAGGTGGTGTTTCCAAAGCAACTCTGGATTCCGCTTGAGTCCTGACATAATTCAATGGTGAAATTTTATATTTATGTTTTATAATTAATGTACACTTGAAGGGTTGATATTACCATATTGTCAGCCATATTTCGTAGCTCATTCCTATTAGCTGAGAAGCAAAGTTGACAACCAGAAATAATCCAATGGGAATCCAAGAATTGACTGATTTGAAATAGGTCACGTATGCGTGCAAGCTTGACCCTTCGATGACCCCTTCGTCAGTGTTCGTTTTGGGCTTTTGCAAGTCTTTCGATTCTTTATCATTCTGTAAGAGTCAGCAAGAAAATGAACAGAAATAAATTAAAAATAATCCTCATTAAAATCACATGTCAATCATTTCAAATTACCTTGTTAGGCTTTTCTTGAAGATCTTTCACGTCCATTGAATCCAAGGAAAAAATATGTAAAGAATTTTCATTTTCCAGAGATTTATCCTTCATGCCCATGTCATCGTATTTCCCTTGCTGGGAAATTTCACCCTGGAAAAATTCCAAATAGTGTTATTATTTGCTGTGGGGATTACCTGCAAAAACGTGCAAATTTTATTACCGAATCCATAGAGACAACGTAAGAGTCAGGTAAGATATACTGCAATTGGTGGGTCACTAAAATCCTCAAGCTGTTACGGATGAGCCCATTAATGCAACTACAATGAAATTTAATTTAACGTTAATTTTCATTTTTAAAATTTAAAAATTTAAAATTTTAAAGCTGTACTTTTTAAAAATATGGTTCCCAACTCTTGCATCTACTGCAGAAAGACAATCATCCAGTAAGTAGATGTCAGCATTGTGATATATTGACCTGAATTGGTAATTAACGGAAAATTATAAGTGGATTCATGTATGGCATTTAAACGCCCACTGTCATAGTAAAGACAGTAAACATGTTTACTCGATAACATACCCCATAAATATAATTATGGATTTAATCGGAAATTTTATTAATGGACTTCCTACTATGCAATTATTCCATTTCGAAAATTACTGCACTGCAATTACTTTTAATTGGTGTTTATACCTTGCTAAATGAATTCGCGCCTTTTGCCCTCCACTTAGGGTTACTCCTTTGTCACCGACAAGACTTGCATCACCATCAGGAAATTGATTGAGATCCTGGAAAAAAATAGAATGGTTTTATAACTTGAGGATGATTGACTTCTCAGAAATGTTTTTTCTGTTCAGTATGGGCTAAGAATGCTAGACCTAGCGTATTTTAACCAGGTATTTTGCTTCTAGAAATGGTCTAAATAAAATAGTTTAAAATTCTAGAAAACAAAACACTTCTTCTATTGACTTTATTAAGGCATTTCTCGAGAACTAAATAATTTAAAAAATTCTCGATCAATTATGGCAATGAATACTAAAAATTCTCTTTGAATTTATGATTAATTTAAAAATGCTCAAAATTTGTTGTTAATAATTATCGCAGAACACTAGTGGTCTAATGAGTAATTTTTAATAATATTATAATGATAATACTAACAATACTTAAGCAATTCTTGTCCAATTATGGCAGTGAAAAATAAAAATGCATCACAGACGCTTTTTGAATTTAGGAAACATTTAGAAATACCCAATCATATTTCAATAAATATAGCGCAAGCTAGAGTTCTACAGTAATTTTTAACTACTAATACTAATAATACTTTTAAAAAACAATTTTCGTTCAATTATGGCAATGAAAAATAAAAATATAGCACGAAACTAGTGTTCTTCAGTAATTACTAACTAATAATACTAATAATACTTTTAAAAACAATTCTCTTGAATTATGGCAATGAAAAATAAAAATCCATAATGAATTTATGAGTCTTTTAGAAATGACCGACATTTCCTGTCAACAAACAACGCAGGACACTAGCAGGAACTAATTACTACTTACTCACTCAAGCAAGACACTAATAAAACTGAACAATAATTCCCGTCTAATTATGGTAAAGAAAAATATGAAGTCACCATAAGCGATCATGAATTTGTGAGTCATATAGAAATACCCAAAATTTCTTGTAGCTTCCTCATTACCATAATTACTCATCATACCATTACTAATTATCTTATCACCTCAAGCAAGGCACAGGCATCCAAAACTTGACGATAACGTTTCTCGTCAAATGGCTGTGAAAACACGATGTTTTTTCTGATGCTAGCAGGAAATAGCCATGGTTCTTGAGACACATAAGCCATCCTTCCATTCAATGTGGCAGTGCCCTTCCTTGGCAGCATTTCTCCCAATAATGCTAATAACAACGAAGACTGGAACCATAAAAATAATATTTTCATGCAAAATTCATCTTTGCTTCGATTTCATCGAAAGTGACAAAATTGTTTACCTTTCCAGAACCCACTGGTCCCGTGATAAAGCACAGTTCGTTGTTGGACAAGGATAAGAATATGTCGCTCAATTGAAATGCAGTTGCTTCCTGATCACAAATAGATACACAAGTTTATTGCTTTATATTCGATTAATTATAAGTTATTGTATTTCACATTTACCTGACTCCAAGAGACAGTTAGATCTTGGACAATAACACTGCATAGCTCATTCTGGTTGACATCCACACGAGTGTTTTCAGCTTTTGCCTTTTCTTCCAAAGTCAGGATATCCTGTGAAATAATCAAGGAATATAAAACTTCAACACGTCAATTTTTCCAAATTCGACAGTTACACTGTCAACATTTTATTACCTGTATTCTCCTGACAGAAACCATGAATTCTGCGACCTTTTGAACCGCGTTTGGGAAGGTGAAGGTCAGGTTCAACTTCAGGATGTTGTAGAGGGCGTAGGTCACAAACACCATCTCAGCCCTGATACTTTGTCCCAGATACAGGGCGGTGAAAACCGCAAGAAACAGAGGAAATTTGGAACCCGAAATATAAACCACCATGTTAAAAACTCGAAGAATCATCGTTGATGAGATAACCTGAAGCTCCTGTCTGTTAAAATATTCGATATCAAGAATTATGTCATTAATGTTTGATTTTAATTCCAAGAATGGTACCTTCTCACTCGTTTGATTGCATCTGAGAACGGAGTTTCCCAAGAATACATTTTGACCGCTTTGATGTCGGACAAGACGCCATTTATGATTTTTAGCCTTTCATCAGTTGCCATGGATTTTTTCATCCTAGAAATGTTAAAATGAAATGACTCTGACCAATTAAGACAGTTGTCACCCTATTTGGATATACAACGGTATATGCCCTGCTCCAAGTATGCACAAAATATATACTTTTCAACCCTACTTGGCAAGTTGGTATGAATGAAATCTGTCCGAGCTATTGAAATTTATGATTTTTTTCTTCTTTTTCTCTATTTTGAGTTCATTGCATGTATCCTAACCTGACTTAACTTAAACTAACCTAAAAATGTTATTTTTTTAATTTTGCCTTCCCGGATCAGCAGGCAATCACTGCCAGCTTACGAGTCGTTAGGAAAAGCTCACTTTCTCTTTGTGCCTATGCTGGAGCAGGGCATATACAGTAATATAGCCACTTTTTCTGCTAGATAAACAGTTTCAGAATTACCTCAAAGATGAAAACATCTTAGCTTGAAGCAGCTGAAATATGGCATTAAGGTAAAGCACCCCAATTCCAGGTAATACAGCCACCCCATACATAGGGTACAAATAAGCCAAAACTGCCACAGAGCCAATAGGATCGACCCAAACACCCAATGGAAATAAACTCAACTAAATGCAGTAATTAAATACATTCAGTATTACTCGATTAAAATATGACTAGAAATTATCAAATTATCAGAACCCTTACCTGATCGAATTTGGCCACATCTCCTGCTATAATGTTGAAGAGCTTTCCAGCAGATGCTGATGCCATTAATGATTTCGATAAACGCAAAGCCTATAATATAAGATTTTTAAAACATGTTCATTAGCATGTAAATAATTGCTTGAGGACAAGTACAATCATAATTACATTTATTTTATTTGTCATTGTGCTACTAAACATTTTGAATTATTGCAATTAGATTGCGCAGAATTTGCAAATTGTGTACGGGTTATATTTTTATTATGGATCCCTGAACTACCTGAATTTACAACCCAGTTTTCACCCATTCATTAATATTATATAACTAATTATTTTAAAAGTACTTACTTTTCGAAAAACCATGGAGCAACAAGCCACTCTCATTCTCATTGTTATCCTCTCGACTTTCAGTCCAACGTTGTGTATTAACAGGAAACTTATCGTAAATGACGTGATCAGACAGACGACATAAATTATGATGTTTTTGTCATATTTATTCCCGCTTTCTATGGTTCTAATGATCAAACTCATGCAGAAGACATTGATGCTTGCCAAGACAAAAAACTGAAATAGTAACACATTTTGCATCACGTTTTAAAAACTGTGGTAATGTAAATCCAGGGCTTTCGATAACCAAGTTTTTTTTTACCCTAATGAAATACAGAAATCCTAGAAATAGTAGCTTTCTGCCAACAAAGTTCCAAAGGGCCAACTTGAGACTTGGCTTTTGAATACTATTTTCCATTTCTTGTTGATGGTCCCATTCTCTGCATGTATAATCATTGCATTAGAATTATTGTAATTAATGAAGATTCAGGTGTGCAAGAAACATGCTTAAAAATTGTCAATGTTGTCAACTTTCCTAAGTATTTTAAATTAAAAATATATAATAAAGTTCCCTTAACATGTTTAAAAATTGCCATGTTATCAAATGCTATCAGGCCTTAATAAACATTTCAAATTAAAACAAATACACTTAAGTTCACTTACTTTTGCAATTGAGTATAAACCAGGTTTGCTTCGTCCTTTTTCAATGGTTTGTATAAATCCTCTGCTTGAAGATTCCTTTTGAAACCCTTGATTATCAACTTTCGAAGCCACCTGAACGACACATTTAAAACTCGAGATTATTCCAAATCCAATCTTTCCTGAAATTTGATATACTGGAAATTTGGTTTATATTAAATTATTTCCTAAACATTTAAAACATATTTTGGATTTCTTTACCAGAAGGTCCAACGAGAAACAATATTAGCATCTTCATATGGATTACGCTGGCTTTGAACTGTAGCTGCTTCGTCCATTTCTTAATACTGACGAAGGAAAGAGTTAACAATCCGTTGAGGTCGCAAGATAACAGTTGTCCAAAAATGCATCGAATATATAGGCTCTGTTGCCGGTCTTACGACAGCTTTTTTTTTCCAAACTTATTTTTAATTGAGCACGCCTTTGGAAATACATCTTCGGAGTAATAGCTTAATTATCGCTGCTTATTTTACCCGAAGGCTTACGTTCAATGTGGACAATTAAATTCCGTAATGGTCCATCAAAAAAAACAGCCAGACAAACAGGAAGGCTGACGGCAACACCTTGCAACGAGATGTTGCATACACGAGGATAACAGTTGTAAAAATGCAAATATGAATTGAAATACTGACACGTATTTGGGAGGATGTTGCTAACGATGAGCCATGACATCCCTAACCCACGAGTGTTTATTCAGTGCAACAAGGATAGTAAGACTACCCTAAGGTTAAGAAGCTAATTATTTGACACAATCAAGCAAGTCAGGATGTTTACAGAAAAATGTGCTGACCAAAGCTTATACAGGTTTTAAATGTACAAAACGGATGTAATGGTATTAGTTACCGTGTGTGGTTAAAATTAATAATTGTAAGGATCAAATATCATAAAAGACAATTTTTTAATAAATGTTCTGTTTTGGAAACAATGTTCTTTATAGTGAGTTATTATTATTTCTTATATTGTTTCTAATGTTGCTAATATGAAACATGATGTTTCCTAACCCACATGTGTGCATTCAGTGCAACAAGGTTAGTATGCATACGTCTATGGTTAAGAAAAGCTTATTATTTTACACAATCAAGCAAGTCAGGATGTTTACAGAAAAATGTGCTGACCAAAGCTTATACAGGTTTTAAATGTACAAAACAGATCCAACTGAGTAAGTGACCAAATGTCTTAGATTAAAAAAGCTTATTATTTGACACAATCAAGCATGTCAGGATGTTTACAGAAAAATGTGCTGATCAAAGCTTATGCAGGTTTTAAATGTACAGAACGAATTCAATTGTATAAGTGACCAGATGTGGTAAAAATTAATGATTTTAAAATTGTAAGGATTAAATATCATAAAAGACGATTTTTTAACAAATGTTCTGTTTTGAAAATAAAGTTGTTTACAGTGAGTTAGAATTATTTAAACAGTTTCAAGGGTTTTCCAGAATTTGATTTGCTTGAACGCTTCAGAATTTCCAGATCCTGGACAGGGAATCCCGTTACATGTAAAGACGACTTTGATGAAATCAGGCCCAATTTACATAAATTTTGCGGGTCGTTTACTTTTAGCATTTTTACCTTTATAGCGCAACGATTCTTGAATCAAAGGTGTTGCCCAACATCCTATTTTTAGTGGGTTATTAATCTAATTACTTGTATCTGTTGCAGAAATGAGTAGGTCATTGAAATAGTCACAAACAATAAACTCCAACGGGATTATCATTTATCTAATACCAGATGACGATCGATCAACGCTTATGAAAGTCAGAAATAAATACAAAAATTACCTATATTTGGCCATTCAAATTTATTCCACGTTTCCATTTATTCGGACTCGAAAATATTTTATTATTCATTTTGACCTTTTGATTTTACGAATTTTCTAAATTTTACTGTATAGGAATACCTCGTCGAGTTCAAGGACCTACATGTACTGTACGTTATTAAGGAACATTCTTGTATGCAAAAGCATGGGTTTATTCAATGTGTGTTGTAAGGGAAACGGCCCTTTATAACGGAAACTGGTCTTTTCTGGACCTACAGTACATGAAAGCATTTAGGGGCATTTTGTTTGTTTACAATTAGTACTACTGACCTTTTCATTTGTGACCATGGCTTCTAAGATTCGTTGTATTAACTGATTGCTAGACAAAATTAAGTTTATCAACTGATTAAGGTCCGTTGAATAATGCGGAAATAGTTTATAGTTTTTTAATTGTATTGCCTTCACTCGCTTCGTAAAAACTAAAGGATCTCTAATTGGCAATGTCAGAAGAGTTTATTTGGTATGCATTTGTGTCACGATTGTAAACGTCGTGCTAAGAGCCTTATGCAAAGCCCATTAATTTTTATGAATACTGAAAATTAATTAAGGCAAATGAAGCGGATTTACTGCCCACAGATTTTGCAAATAAATACAGTGAACTCAGCTTAATGATCACATTTGGCCGAGGCTATTTTGATAACAATAGCCGAATGACAAGAAAAGGCGATCGATATTTAATTTGAATTCTTATGTATATTTACATCACATAATTTAAATTGACAACACTATATTGGTTCGCTTAGAACTTTTTAAAGTTCGTTAATGAAATTCTCATATTCTTACATGAATTGTATTTGAAAGGCAATTGATTTATGATGCAAGCCTAGTTAAACTTATTTATACTTCTGTTATCTCAGCACTTTTTGGTGGTTGTTCAACTAAGATTCACGTTTCATATTCGTCAACATAAAAATCATTTTTATCAGTCAGCTCTGTTGACCCTGGCAAGTGTCAGCTTTAGTCATTGAGGCTGCTACTGGAATATTTTCATCAATAAATATCAACAATTTGGAAGAATATTCCTCGAAATTTTCGATATTCATCGCAGATGGAACATCATTTTAGATATTTTCTTCAAAAACTTCTCATGCCTCGCGTTTTACGAATACTCCTTGAGAGAAATTGATAACAATAAGCGAAATGTTGATAACAATAACCGATGTTTTACCGTGTATTTATATTCGAGCGTTCGGGACTTGGCGATTTCGATAGCAATAAATGAATGACAACATTATCCACGATTAATCGAAGTCCACTGTATCGTGATTCCATTACCTTTCAAAGCACTAAAGCCCTGGCCCCGTAATTGGGCTACCTATGCACACAATGACGTAAGCATAGATTGCGACATTTCGTGGGGCTAGATGAATACTAACAATGATTGACAAGCACAAACTAATGTCAAGTAATTAGTGGCAATTAAACATTTAAACACGTGAATAAATTAATAGGAACAAGATTTAAAATTATGTAAAACCTGCGCTGCACGTCTATCGTTTTAATCAATGCTTGAAATAATGGACTAAAACTTATAATAGCTTCCTTGCTGAAATTATATGTGGTAAATATTCAATTAATTTAAAGTCTCATCTTATTGTAATATTTAGAGATGACCTACTGTGACCAATAGCTGAAAGGCTATGCACATTTACACGTAAAGTGCATGTATGTTCTAATGTTACTTTCCTTGTTGAAGCCTTGTGGACTTCAATTATTAAGTCAATTTTTGATTTAATGAAATTATCGGTGACTAATTCGCTCGTAATCGACGATTGTTTCGGCTGACATTTGGCAGCAATGCCATGTTCTTTAGGTAATCATTTTATATTACATCATTCATCTTTGATTTCGGTTATTTTGAGAATGTCATTTTGACATTTAATAATCATATGCCAAAACGTCCGCATCCAATAGACATCGAATTGCTCACCAAGCAGTCCATACAATCAAATATCTAAAGAAATATACTCAGTAACTAACTAAAAAGTTCATAATAAAATATCGAAAACAAACAATTTAAATCTTTTTACGAGTTTGAATAACCAGTTTGAATAATACTGAAATATTCCAAGGTTACTTCATAGTTTCACATACATGTACATGTTTCTCACTGTGGCTACTATACACTAAAATACTGTATATTTTCGCCATTATTCAGATGTACCAATGAGTGACGTTTTGGAATGCCTGACAAACTTGCTGAATTCTGTTTCCTCGTTCTTTAGCAGTATGGAAGGCTTGTCAAATTCCACTATGACACCATCGCTCATTACCTATTTAGATGAATGAACAAATTCTTGCACAATTAACGTACATATGCATGAATTTGATAAAATATGACTTACTTACAGCATTGTCAATAACTATGTTGTATCAATGAACTGTCATTTGCGAGCGATTTAGGTGTATTTTTATTTAAAAAAAAAACAATTTTAGTTTCTATATAACTGCTCTTACCATCACTCTGTCGCAGTCCATGACAGTGTCCAGTCGATGTGCAATAACTAACATGGTGTGGCCACAGAAACGTGTATTCAAAACATGGCTGACGATGTCCTCAGAACTTGACAATTAACAAGAAACGTTTTCAAGCACATTTATGACATTGTTTTTTGCAACAGTATTCAAGTTTGCTTATGAGTAATTTTGATCAAGCACGTGTGGAATAACTTACATCTTATCGCAATTTGAAGTGGCCTCATCCAGCAAAAGAATTTTACTTTTCTTCAAGATTGCCCTGCAAAGACAGAATAACTGCTTCTGGCCAACGCTGAAGTTGGATCCTCCCTCAGAAACCATGGCATCCAAGCCGTTGCCCATTTTCAAAATAGTTTGTTTGATTTGAGCTTCTTCCAAAGCCTGCCAAATGAGTTCGTCAGAATGCTCAAGACATGGGTCTAAGTTGTAGCGTATCGAGGCTGCGAACAACACTGGGTCCTGAAAATTTGTGGGGAAAATTGAACATTTGCTGACTTATTAATTTTTCTTAAGTATTTCTTACTTGAGGGATAATTGAAAAAGAATTCCTGAGCAGTGATATTGGGACTGATGCTGTATTTACGCCATCAACTTCAATGTCCCCAGTGACGTCATACAGGCGAAAAAGGGCGGCAATCAAGGAACTCTTTCCAGAACCTGTGCGACCAATGATGCCAATCTGAATACATTGATAACAGTGATTAATTCGCTTGGGAAAACACTCAAAATCATATTTTGCATATTTTTTAGAATAACGTAAGACGTGAACATTGCTGGAGCAAACATTTGTCACTCAACCTTTTCTCCAGATGCGATACTGAAACTCAACCCTTTCAAAGCAGGTGGGTTCAAAGGGCAATAATAGAGGTAGACGTTGGTGAATTTGATGTATCCAGATGTTGGCCAAGCTTCTGGAAGCCATTTTGGCAATGAGATTTTGTAACCAGGTTCTGGTGGAAGTTGGCTGTATTCGTCAATCCTTTCAACACACGATATCTGCGTTCGTTGGTGAAAGAGGAAAATTAATCAGGGAATTTACTGCATCAATCACAAAAATTATGTTTGATGTTTCCAAATTCTTGCCTGATTTTCCACCATTGCAGCTTGCCTAACGCCCCACTGCACAGAGCCTGACAACCTCTTGATCAATGCCACCATAAGACCAATTTCCCCTGCTGTGAATGCTGCAATAATTATTGTACCATAGATTTATTGCTACTACAATAATATACAGGGTGACCAAAATACATACCAATGTGCATAGAGGTTCATACCATTTAGTTCATGGTGTGGATTTAGAATATTAGGACATTTGGGCCCTGCTTTTTTGGAAAATGCTGCGTATCAGTGAGTTTAGGAAAAGTTGTATTATGTTGGGGATGAATTAATTAGACTGATTTGAAAAGCAAAAATTAATTCTTAAGTGTTCATTAGGCAAAATGTGTTAAATTAGGGGGTGTCAAGCCTAAACAAATTATTGGTAGCCATACGCACACGCGCAAATCAATTAGTCAATTTCAATTACAATTATTTTTTAGCATTGACACTCCCTATTGTTCATTAGAACATTTGTAATGGAGAAAATGAACACTTGTGAAATTACTTTACAAAAGTGTGCATTTTCACAATTCAGGAATTCTGAGAAATAATGGTAGGGCTATGGTCGTTAGTAACGTAAAAATTAAACTTCATTTCGGTTTAATTATTTTTGTAGTTTAAGCCCACACAAAAATAGTTTCTGTATGTGCCACATTAGACATGAACGCGCTTTTTTGAATGTGAGCAGGAATGTGAGCTGGAATGTTATCAGCACGCGTACGCTACGGCACTTACAAGCATTACAACGGCAAAATACTTAATAACTATAACTACTGTTCACGTTATCAAAAAGCAATTTCGATCGTCACTCGTTTGCAACAAAAACTCTTTAAATGGAAGTTTAAAACAAAACAGGATTTGCACCGAAATAAATTTTAGTTTTTGTGTTATTAACGTTCACAACCCTACCATTATTTATTGGAAACTCAGTACAACTCACCTAATTAAGGTGTAAGTCTATGGAACGTCTTTCCAGAAAAGTAGGGCCCTAAATGTACTAAATTCACACAATGAACTAAATGGTATGAACTCCTCTGCACATTGGTGTGCGTGTTTTGGTCAGCCACTTTGGTCAGCAGCACCCTGAACCATAATGTTATAAAGTGGATTGCCGAATTGATCACACTTACATTCTGATGTCAGCACCAGAGAAATCAGTATGACGGCCATCAGACCGATGACAATGCATTCCATGTAGATGGACATACATCGTACAATGGCCAGAAACAGAATCCATGTCATGGAATGAGCATCTTGGTGCTTGTCGTACTCGACTGCCAAAACGTCTTCGGCCCCACAAGCCCTTATGGTCACTTGCCCTTGCATGGAATTACTTAGCAAGCCGAACAATGGACTTCTTCCTGAAATTGAAATTGAGCTTGAACTTATCAGTTGTGCTTTAGCTTTCAAAAATATCTCATCAATGGTGTTTTTTGTTATTTTGCATTTCAAACAAAAATTGCATGTAGTTTACTCAGCCTGTGATATTTCTGGTATAATTCTGGTAATTTATTTTTCAATAAAAGCTTACCTATGGGGTTTATGAAATTATTAATATTGAATAAAACCTCAAAGTGTTCACAAAAATACATTGATGATCTGCAGTTACATTGTTTAAAAGCATTAATTTTTCCAGAAAAATTCGTTCATTAATAAGCATAATTACTAAGCTTATTTCCCAAAACATTAAGGACAATACACTAAAGTTCCATTCCTTGTGGTACATTTATTAAAAATAAAAACAACTGGTGCTCCCTAAATTATTAACGTTGCCGAATCATTGTTTTCCTAAACGTATGTAAACTCAATAATTGCTGATTTTGAGTTTCGAAAAAATGTGCTTACAGCGCATCATCTACAACGTTTCTGACCTTATTAATATTTCTGAAAGTTTGTTAGGAAATGTCCACAGATAGGAGATATCAATAATGTAGCTTTTATAAAAATACCCTCAATATTTCGCTTTGAAAATTACATACAACGCACAAATGAATTACTTCAAGGTAGATTTGCTAATTAATGATTGTATTTATTACTTCATGCATAATTATGTTATGATTTAACGGACTCTTACTTGTGGCTTCAACGCGGCTGACAAAGCCTGCAGATCGGTAATAGCACACACAGATTACGAAGATTGTCATTGCGAACAAGATGACCGGAAGTCCAAACCAAGGTTGAGTAATGATGACTATCGCAGCAACTTGTATTAAACCAGACATCACCTAAGATACAAACGTGTCAAGGATACGCAAATTTACCACTTTATTCTTAGCATCTGATAACTTAGAGCACATACCACAATTGCGTCATATAGAGATACGGGTAATACCATGTCAATGGCTTCCATGTCCTGGGAAAATCGGTTGATTAGCCTCCCTAAATAAACGTAACAAATAGACACAAATTTTACGAAACACAAAGTAGTAAAAGTCCGTTATATGACAAACCTTTTGGCGTTTCATTAAAAAATTGCATTTTTGACTTCAACACTGCTTTAATTAGCTTCTGGTGCATTTCGTCTGACGCCTGCACTGCAAACATGAAAAACATGGCAGTTCGTATGACAGAGATGACCACAAAGGCAACGGTTGTGTAAGTCAGGATCAGTAATGCTTGGTACGATGAGGTGACTGTGTGGTTGAATATCACGATACGAAAACTGGAGTCTGGACATGATGCATTACTGTTAAGAGCGTTGCTTTGGTTAACATTTGCATGACAAGATGATGAGGCTTCTTCTGCATCAGACCTAAGAAAGAAAAGCCAGTCAACTATTGATGTTACCACCATATAAAATGAGGAAGGACAGAATGATGCCTGACCATTTTGGCAACCACAGATCATAACTCATCTCGATAACGATAGCTAGGCATTGCACCAAAATGAAAGATGCCAATGGAATGTACGAATTGAATATTTTGAAGTATGTAAGATAGGATCCGAGACTGCCTCCTTTGCGGTACTCTTCCTCGGCATTGAGGGAGGGCTTCCAAACACTCTCAGGATCTTTGCACTGCAAATGGATATCAATATATTTTTAGGAATAAACGATCAACTTTCAAAACTAAAAGATTACCGTACTTTTATTTCATTGTCATTCAGTAGGACTTCGACTTCAGTGATGGTAGCACCCTCACTCCTAATACCTGGAAACTTTTCCACATCGTTCATTTCTTGGTAACTGCTTTGTTTCACAATTTTACCCTAAAGGAATTCAGCATGCTTTAGCTTGAGATTGGCATGTCATGGAATAAAACTGCTTTCTAATGTTAAAATAATATAGATATCCTGTATAAGGTTATCATAAAGTCCTCCTCTCATTAAAAAGAATTTAAACTCTTAGTTGCAATTCATTACAATTAACAGCAGTTCTTTTAAATATTATTTTTTGTTATGAGGGTGAGACTTTACACTCACGCTGTACAAGGGCACATTGCGCCTGTATTGCAGCAAACACTGCGCACTTTGGTGTATCCATGGGTTGCCCCTTGTCTGGGGCAACAGATTACTTTTTAACTTGAGTAAATGCATTGGATTTTCAATGATACTAACATAAGTGTGAAATTAAAAATACACGTGTAATTACGTTGTTCATGAAGACCAGATGTGATTTCAGCGTCAGTTGCTTCAGCTGTTGGGTCACTAAAATCCTTACGCTGTTTCCAATTAGTTGGTTGAAACACCTCAAATTCGAAATGAAACGTTATTGTCACGATTTGGGAAAGAAGTTAAAAACGCATTTAATAACTTACTTTTCAAAAATATGGTTCTCACCCCTTGAATCCACTGCACTTAAACAATTGTCCAATAAATAAATATCCGCCTTACGATAAATGGCTCTAAATAAGAAAAAGTGTCAAATCATTGAGTACAACATTTCAACCAACCATTGGTTTTCGATAAAACCCAAAATTGACGTTAAAACAAAGTTCAATTCAACTTAGTACCCTACAATCAGTAAGTGAATACCATGTGGTATAGCGTGTAATTCATCAATTGTACTTTTCGAATACAGCTGCCAATTAAAACGAGAAGGAGGCCACATTAATCATACAATATTAACAAAACCAAATTTTCCACGAAATGAAAGCTTTAAATTTCAGCGCCCTAGGGCCTAGCGAAGTCTGTTAAAAATGCGTTAGAAAAGGTCGAAATGGCAACTTATAATCTAAAGCTATTCCCTATGGGCGCTAAGTGTATTTTTGGCATTCTGCAATGACGTATGAAATTCTCACTAACCTTTGGTTTCTTTTGCATATAATTTTTCTCGTTAATATTTTTAATTGTTTCCCTGCATAAGGCTAGTGTTACAGTCTATTTCTGAAACTTGAAATGTGAGAATGTACAGGCAACATCCCTTATTACCACGTTAGACCTTTGGCAAAATAAAGACATACCAAAACAATAGATGCACATAAAACAAATGGAAAAACGATAAAAGGATGTAAGAACGTGCATGGTCAGAATAATTAAAATTACTTTTTTTGAGCTGGGCTATTAAATTTAAAAGGCATTAAGAAACATCCAGATTCAATCACCTCGCCAAGTGTATCCTTGCTTTTTGACCCCCACTCAGAGATACTCCATTGTCGGCCACAAAACTAGCATCACCTTGGGTAAAGCTATCCAGGTCCTATAAAATTTACAGAAGCATGAAATAAGTCCGAATTGTAACAAACTGAATAAATTAGGACAGTGTTACCTCGTTTAAACAGCATGCCTCAAGAACTTGGCGATACCACCTTTCGTCAAATGGCAACGAGAAAACAATTTTTTTTTCTGATGCTGGCCGGAAACAACCATGGCTCTTGAGCCACATAGGCAACTCGACCTTTTATTGCCATATTGCCTTTCTTAACAAGCATTTCTCCTAACAAGGCCAACAGCAACGAAGACTAAATAAAAGGCGAAAATAATTAAGCTGACGATTAAGAACTTCATACGTTATGGTCAAATTTCCCCTACTTTTCCAGAGCCAACCGGTCCATTTATTATGCAGAAAACATTGTCCGACAAGGAAAGGGAAATATCCCTTAATCGGAATGTAGACTCCTTCACCAGATAATTAAAACGCAATATTAACAGAAAGGTGCTGCAAAATACTCACTACACAAAGCTAAAAAAAACTTCGTACCTGGCCCCAATCAGCAGTCAAATTGTCGATAACAATCTTGCAATCCTCCATACCATCTGATGATTGACGTGAATTATCTTTACATTCTTCCTTTTCTTCCATCAATAAAATAGCCTTTTCAAATTCAAAGGTAACTTAAAACTGAGCAAATACCAACGGAAAATTGGTATTCTGGCATGGTAAAATTACATTTGACCTATACCTGTATTCGCTGAATTGAGACCATCACATCCGCAATTACATGTAGCCCAAATGCGAAAATGAGTATCATCTGGTATTGTAAGATGGAGAAAATTGCGTATGTGACGAAAAGCATCTCGGCTTTGACTGGTTCCCTCAAATAGACAGTTGTTGCAATTACCGTGAGTAAGGCAAGTTTAGAACTGAACATATAAGGAACCATCACAATAGTTCGAAAAGCCATTGTTGCACCAATGGAAATCAGCTCATTCCTGCGACAAGAGAAAGGTTTCTAGATGCAAATCCAATGGAAATTGTGGGGTATGAACGTGACTTACCTTCTTGATCTGTAAATTAACTGTTTGAAAGGAACTTCCCAACAACACATTTTTGTGACTTTGATGTCGTTCAAAATACCGTTGATGAGCTTCAATCGCTTATCAGTTGCATTCGATTTCTTCACTCTAGTTAAATATGTGCAATCCATTAATGAGTCACTATCCCCATGATTACTACTTGTTTACTGCTGCATAAGAGTGTAGCACCTATAAAAATTGGATGGGATTCTTCAAGTTACGAAATAGTCTTATTATGTGTAACTATTGACTGTCTTAAGTTTCAACTTCACCAATATTTATAAACTTGCCTAGAAAATGACATGTAAGTAATTGCCACATGTATAAATTGAAAGTGCCCTATGACCTAAAATATCACCGTTTTTCCGAAATGGGCAAGCTGAGTGGCTGAGTTGCACGTTTTCTGAAGGGGTGCCATTTTTAGAAAATTCACGTTACGACGTTCTATGCACGCGATTTTATTATGAGCACGTGAATTTGAGTAATTATGTACATGTATATGGATGGATCTACTGAATTTGTTAGGTACTGCTACATGTACATGTCTAATAGAAATATCAACATTCCTACATCAAAATCGCACGTGCAACGTAGTTTTTTGTGACGCCTTATTTCAGGGTCCTTACAACCATTCCAACAACCTTGGTGTTAGTGTTCATCTTCAATAAGTAAATGTAGAATGCATACCTTTCAGATGAAATCTTCTTCGATAGAAAAATCAACGGTATGACGATTAGCAAGAGGATGCCAGCACCAGTTAATACTTTCACTCCATAGAGAAGGTATAAATACGTGAGAAGGATCACGGTAACAACTGGGTCGATAAAAGCACTCAAATGACGGACCATCAGCTATAACAAAGACTTTAATTAAATTGGCATCCTAAATTCCATACACATACACATGAGTAGTCAGCATGAGTCAGAAAAGTATGCCTTCTTAAAAGTTGCTGAAAGGCGCAAATATGGCAAAAGTGGTAATGGCAGCGGGATATGACTGAGGTGTGCAGGGGGGGTCACCCGACTTGACCTTGATCGGCTCGGCTCCATCAAGGTCATTCAAAATGCATCTCGTAACTTATCTTACAGTAATAGTTTCAATTTGAAGTTGCAGAGAGGATGAAATTTTAGTAAAAGGAAACGTTTATGGGAATTTATTTCGAATTTCTGTGTACCAATTTTCAGAATACTGTATGCCGTTGATATCAAAGGCATCGATATATGCACAGGATTGGACAGGACTACGCACTGCACATGTAATGTACATTATGTTCGCAAGCCCAAAGGTGCACTAAATCTGCTGTCCCAGAAATTTGAAATCAAGTTACAGGAATGTTTACTACATACAGTACCACCAAATAAAGCGTTTCTAGACAAACTTCGTCCTCTACAGCTTTAACATTGGAAGAATTTCTCTAACTTTACCATCATTTTATAAGTGCACGATAGTGCTCAATAGTGAAATTTGCGAGGTATTCACATGTAGGAGATGCCTAATCCTTCATGTTCAAACTATTTTTTGTGACAAAACAGTATACGAACCAGATCAAATTTAGAAACGTCCCCAGCAAAAATATTGAAAATTTTTCCAGACGATGGCGATGATGACAACGATTTGGATAATCGTAATACCTATTTATAAACAAATCAAATATTTGTTCATTTGTGCAAGACACGTGAATGGCTTAACACACACATCACAATATAATAAAGGACATGCCTGTTCAATTACTTACTTTTCTAAAAATGACGGAGCAACATGCCACCCTGAATCTTGTGTTCATCCGTTCCACATCAAACGAGAAATTGTGAAATAATATAAAACCTGACATGTATACTAATATCACCAAGATAATGCAAATGTAGACCGTATACTCCGAGAGAGATTTCTCTTCGATTGCCCGCAATATGAATCCCAGGCAGTAGATTATGATGAATCCGAAAACAAAAACCTACAAATTAAAAATTGGCATCTATTGATACTTGTAAGTACAGCTAGGGAAAGAGTTAGCCTAGTGGTCAATAATTATGAAAACGCTTTGTAAATCTGAAACTCAACTACTGTAATCATAGGACGTCGGCCATGGATAATTCGAATCTTATGTCAAACTGGATTTTGGACTTTGGTACCATGACATTTGATTTCCTAACTTTTTATCCGCATATGTAAGATGCCTAGTTCCAATTTCAAAGTTGTAGAAGAGGGCTAGATTAGACTAAAAACAGGTAAATTCGGACTAGGAAATGTTTCAGTGAATTTAATTCGAATTTATGGGATTTTGGTTGTGATCCTATGTCACAAAGTTTGTAAAACCAAAGGAAACTTTCTAAACATGATACCACTGTAGCTCAAAAGAAATAGTTTAGCAATTTGACCAATGGTAGCTTAAAAAGAATTGTTACGAAACAAGGTTAAAAATTCAGTAACACTGCTACGAATAACAAGCACAAAGTTTCGTTTTCTTATCGGAGAAACATGCTAATTCATAAATACTGTAAACGAACACCTCTATGAAATTCTTGAGTGAAACAGAGTGTCAATTCCAAGACTTTTTTAATTATTTCCATTTTTGATAACTGTATTTTCCAAATTAATGGAGAAACGAAAAGAATGTTTGGACTTGATATAAATAAGGATATGTCTAATTTCTACATTCCATCTTCCTGAATTGTTCACATATTCAGTAAGTTGTTTATAGTGGGCCTTTTCTATTTTTAAGATTACAGGTCTTTATTAAACCACATATCGCTAATTAGAAAAGTTAAATTTGGTAAATCGGTCATCATGCAAAAGTTTTGGCTTGGGATACTTCAAAGTTGACCAGAAGATGAGATTTGCCTAAAATTCACAGACACTACAAGTCTTGCTATTTTCTGTAACTAGCCAGAATAACAACGCTACAGATAAGGTCAATTCTGACAAATATCCAACAGAAATCAAGGTTCGTTCATAATAAGAAGACACATCAAGAATTTCAAGTGTGTATAATTCAAGATGCTTACATTGTACAAGTATATCTATGGGCGCCCTCATAGTTCAAGTGTAAGTCAGTACCAGTAGAATTTATGTTATTTTGGTTTATATTAAGGCTAATTCTGAACAGCTTAATGGCAAATCTTACTCTCAGGAAATAGAACAAGCCATACAAAAGAAATTTTCTCCAAGCAACGTTCCACAAGGCTCTTTTTAAGCTTGGCTTTCTTCCTGCTGCCTTACTTTGAAACTGCTTGTCCCATTCACTATTGAAGTACAAATCAAGCTATTAGAGAGGAGCTAATTAATTTGGGAAATCAAATGTTTATATTAGCTTACATTTGCAATGCCTCGTATGCGACTTTTGCTTTGTCTTCAGAAAGTACGTCGTAAAAATCGTCTTCTTGAAGGTTTTTTTTAAACCCCTTAACCAAGAACGGATTTAACCACCTGATTCGAAAAACGATATTAAAGGACGTGGAAAGCAATGTCACTATTTAACTTTCACTTACAAATAATGACTCACCAGAAAGACAATCTAGAAAATATATTAGCATTCTCATAAGGGTTTGGTTGACCGGCTGCTACGTTTCTTTCTTCCATTCTTGTTTTTGGACAACAAGTTTGGCAGATACATGTACATCCGCTAATCAATATTGCATTATTAGGATTAATACAGAAGTTTATTAGCTATAGAACACCAACGAATTAAAGGTGGTACGACATTCACTGCGTAATGCAACTTTTTCTCCTTTTAATTAAAAAAAGGACTCAACTCTCTGTAAAAATAAGTAAAATTAACAATTAAAATCCAAATATATGCCAAGTATATGGGAGAAATTCAGTTGAAAACTTTTCCAGAAATAATGGATTTTAAATGTAATTTCCTTCAGGTAGAATAGTTTTGAAAATAAGTCTTCAGAAAATAATAATGGAAAAGCCAAATTGGAAATAATTCGGAAAACTAAATCACAAATGGTAGCTTTTTGCCCACATTTGTGTAAAGAAAGGCTTTGCAATATTAATAATGTACCGGTATAACGCCATGGGGTGAATTAATTAAAAAAAGTATATGAAATGATGAATTTTACGCATTTCCAAGAAAAACAGATATAGGATAGAAGAATAGAGGATGATATAGGAAACAAAATACGGATCTTATTATACCTGTATTTTTTCCATTTATTAATGCTTTTTAATATCAAATAAATATATATAATAATTATATAATTAAAATAATATAATGAAATATAATCAAAAATAAATAATATAATGAAATATAACCAAAAATAAATAATATAATTTAAAAATGTCATTTTTTAACATAAACTATACCAATAATGATTTCTGAGCTTTTCTTAAAAAGTTATTAGGTTTAATAATAAAGATTTGGGTGCAACTTGATATTTTTGAAAAATTTGATCACAAATGATGGATTTTACCCATAATTATGTAAAAAAAATTCTTTGTAGTATTAGTAATACTGTAGGTAAAGGCCGTAGGCGAAATGATTAAGAAAAATGCAGGCAGAAATCACGGACTTTAATGGATTGCACAAGTTGTAAATCATCAACATCATTTATTATGAAAGGTTTACCTCCTATAGCTACCTTCATCCGTCCCCTGGCGCCGTTTGTCATCTATGCAAATGCTTAGTTGGGGCCTATTTAACTACTTTCTCTTTCTTATACCATTTTGGCAAGTTTACTTCATGTTTTTTTACTTATAAAAGTAAATATTCGATTTGACACCTTTCTAGTGACAGGTGGTTTTTACTTTTAGTTAGATTGGCTAATTACCCATATCAGCATTAATTATCGCAATTATGTGACGAGGAAATAATTAACAAGTCACGGTTCTGCTTTGTCAAGTCGACGTTTAGAGCTTCAGAGTGACATGCGACAGCTGCATTATATAATTTTGTCAAATGTTATTTCTAAATGTGAGAGAATTACTGATCAATAATAGTAATGATGGCAAATTCACTTACAATCGTTCCATCATTTTTAATTGTTGTCATTAAGGGTTAAATGTAAGAGTGTCCTTCATGTTTTCTAATTGAGTATGGTGCAATTGGTTTGGTAAACAATGTAGCCAGGGCGGCTTTGGCAATAAAATATTTAACGCCAATTAAATTAAACCGCCTTAATACCCAGATTATACTTAATAATGCAATTCGACGCACGTCACAATATAATTTCCATGTCGTCATTCACATTTACCTAAATACAAATAAAACGAATTTGATAAAATCAATTCATACAACATTGGCAATAAAATATTTTCAATTCAATTCAATTCAACTCAGTACCCTACTATCAGTAACTGAATACCGTGTGGTAGGGGGTGTAATCCATCAA